>OY796887.1:37256363-37445126 GCA_963680785.1 Diplosoma virens | reverse complement strand
CCAGAGAATGTGCCAGACCAAACACATGGCCAGACAACATGCACATTTTTCGGTTGAGGATTGGAAAAATGTGTTGTTTTCCGATGAGAGCAAGTTTGTCAGAGTCCACAGCAGCGGCAGAGTCTGTGTGCGGTGCATGGTGGGGGAAACACACTCCATCAAGTGCACCAGGCCCACGGTGCCAATGGGCAGCAACTCTGTCATAATTTGGGGTTGTTTCTCTTGGAACGGGATGGGGCCCATGGTCAAATTGGAGGGTAGGATGAATGCTTCCAGATATGGACAGCTCGTCAAAAATACTGTCAGTTCATTCATGAAAAAGACCATGGGCAGAAAGAGCATTTTTCAACAGGATAATGCCCCCATCTACACTGCCAAATCGATTTAAAGATTTTCAAGAAACTCAAAATGAAAGTTCTGGATTGGCCGGCCCAAAGCCCAGATCTAAACTCGATTGAGAACATCTGGCGCAGAATTAAATTCGAGCTGAGCTCAAAAAATTCGAAAAACAAGAATGATCTCAAAAAAATTTGATTAAGTGCTACAATTCCATTGATCTCAGTTTTTGTCAAAAACTCATTGATTCTATGCCAAAGAGATGTCGGGTTGTGATAGACAATTTCGGTTATAGCACAAAATATTAATAATGTTGATGAAAATTTGAAAAATAAAAAAAAATTAACATGTTGCTATAATTTTGTCCAGGTGTCATTTTGCTCAAGATAATTAAAAAATTAATAATTATAAATAATTAATCAAGTAAATGATTTTATCATTATAAACAAATAAAATAATGCATAATTGAATATTTTAAATAGTCAATTGTATTCCATTAGGCCAAATTTAATTAGTTTTTTGCTTTTTCTAATAAATTTTCAAGTGTTGCTAAATTTTTGGTCACCACTGTGAGTCTATGTTTATGTCACCTGTTATATAAAAAAGGGAACTGATGTTTTGTAAATGTTGTAGAGTTGGCTCAAAATTGCTAATAAAGTTTTTAATAGGACTAGAAGGGTGTCGGTAAATGACTCCAATGATTATATTTGTTAAACATCGAGCATTTGGATTAAGAATAGAATTATTTCCTAATATTTCAATCCATATATTTTCATTTCCTTCTTCCATAAATTTGAGATCATCTCTTACCCTATACTCTAAACTATCACTTATATACGTAAATGCCGACTCCTCCAGCTATTGTGTCTGAAGGGGAGTGGCAGAAGGAGTAGTATGGTAATGTTATATATTTTTGGTCTGAGTTGGCATTCAATTTAGTTTCTGATATAGCTATTAAATGAGGTGTACATGGGAACAAAGCTAACATTTGTTCAAGTCTTTCATAATTTTTAGTTAAACTGCGCATATTGCAGTGTACCATTAAAATAGAATGCTGAGAAGAATTCATATTACACGTGAAGGTGTCATGTATATCATTTTCTTCTATATACAGGAAATCTTTAACAAATTGGATTTTACAGTAGTGGATTTGTATTTGGATTTCACATTGGATTACACAAATAGGGCGATAATTTGTGGGTTTATCACGTACTCCCTTTTTAAAAATTGGAACTATCCTTGCAATTGTACAACTTTCAGGAAAAACGCCTTCTGTAAAACTTCTTCTTCTTCTTCTTCTTTCAGCCTTTCCCTTCAGTCAGGGGTGGCCACAGCGTATCATCATTCTCCACATCTTTCTGTCTTCAACATCCGTCTCCTTCAAAACTCAATAAAAACTTGAAGATACGGAATAATAGCTGAAGAGGCGATTTGAAGAAAAAAAGCTGGAATGTCGTCATGACCAACCGCTTTATTTTTTTTAGGGAATAGATAGCGTTAAAGATTTCTGTGGGGTTGGGTATGTTGAAATAGATAGAAGAAATTTGTTTGTTTAGAAAGGTAGAAAAAGACTTAAAGAAAGTATTTGAAAAGTTATTTGCTAAATTTGAGCCAATTGAGCAAAATTAAATTCATCGACTATATAATCTGAGATTGTGCCACAGTTAGTTACTAATAAGTCAGGAGTCTCTTTAATTGGTTTAAAGTGCGGAAGCGTAGAACGAATTGCATTCCATACTTTACGCACGTCGTTTTGGCATTCATCTAATTTAGAAGTATAATATAATTTTTTAGACAAAGTCTTTAATTTAGTTAGTTTATTAAAGTAAATTTTATAAAATGATTTTTTTCTTCGCCACTTAAAAATGATATTTAAAAATCAGTTCTTTTTTCTTAATTGAGGTTAGTAAGCCTTTTTGAAAAAGTTTTCTCATTCTTCTTGAAAAAGTTTTCTCAATCCATGGTTTTTGAAAAAGTTTTCTCATTCTTCTTAAAATTGGCCTTGAGGGTGTCAATAGAATATGATAAAATGTGAACAAAATTATTAAATAGTTCATTAAAATTTTCTTTGGACAAGGTAGGTCGATGGCTAAAATAATTGTCCAAATCGATTTAAAGGTCTTTACAAAACAATACTGAACAAATTTTGTTTTGTCTCGATAAAACGATTTCTCTACATTTCTTTATTGTCGGTGAAGTTTTTATTGATAACACAGAAAATTGGGTAGTGGTCAGTCAAGTCAGATTTAACTATTAAAGATTGCAATTCGTGTTTTGAATCATTGTATTAGTTACTTCGACTGGATGGCCTTGAACACCCAAGTAAAGAACATAAGGAGATAGGTCGTGGTTGATAATTGTCAGATTTTCTTTCGACAACGCGCGATTTACACAGTTTACACCTTTCTTTTCATTAGAACCGATGTAATTCAGGTGTTAATGCGGTTTATCTGCAACAAATTACGTGCATTCAAGTACTAATAGAATCGAAATAAAATACGCTTATTAAAATGAACACGACAATCATTCGAATTTTGTAAATAACAACAAACCAAATCAATTAACCAATTAAAACACTAATTATTTACTGCCAATTAAAAAACGTCTATAAAAACATTCTACATACCGAAATATTTTTTCAAGGCCACTTTCTTCAAGTTATCGATTTATCGACCACTGTAAAAATCACGAAATATCAACCTTTCAGTTCTACTCAAAACAACTTTCAAAGTAGCTTAATCCATCAACGCGTTCTCTCTCTGTTTTTACTTCGGTTTCGGCAAGACGAGTTTAATGCAAAGACGTCACGCAGAGAAACTCAATCTCTTTCACTACGGAACAACGGCGGCTATTACTATTAACGACTATTAACAAAATTAACAAAATTTACAATCTAAGAATCCAAAGCAGCGCTTGCTTGAAGCGAAAATTGATACCGATTATTTAAGCGAAAATCAACAACACATTGGTTATGATAGAATCGATTATGGTTGATGAATTGTTTGATATTCTTGTTGGCTTAGTAATTAAGGGTATATTAAATTAGTATATAAATTAGTCCCGTGACATAAAATTGAATTAATACATAAATTAGCATTATTCATACAGTTATCTCTATGTAAGTTAACATTAAAATCTCCCAGGATATAATAAACTTTTTTTTGCGAGAGAGAGGTCTGATAAGAAATTTGAAAATTCTTCCGATAAGGAGTTTGAAAGATAAGGAATTTGAAAGTTCCTTGTTGTTTGTTTCTGGGTACTGCAGGTGAGATGTTCTGAGTGTTGTGGGTGTCTTTAGGTGAGAAAGATTGTGGCTGTTTTGTTTCTGGGAAAATCTGAATGTCTATTAAAGTGACATAATAGAGGTTACTCTTCATTTTGATTTAAACGATTTTACAATTTACCTCCCTGGCTATTACAAATTGGACCGCAGGTTTGCTTTAAGACCAAAAAGGTCTTCGCTGTGATTAACATGACATTCTCCTCGTCATTGTCCGGTTTCAGCTGACCCTCTTGCATTTCAGCTAGTCAGATATGGGAGGTACGAGGCTATTCACTGCAAATTATCTCGACTTGTTTCTCAAGAAGTGTCTGACCTTTGGAAGGTCACAACACCAGACCCAGTGAATATCACTGAGAACTTCTCACAGAGAGAATTTATTGCTGCCCTTCAACTCTTAAAACCAGATAAAGCTCCCGGCCCTGATTCCATCTTCCCAGAGCTTATAATTCATGCTGGATTTGCTTTGAAGTCCTGTTTACGTGATTTATTTTTTTCCTAATTGCGCCAACTCAAAATTTTCAAGATCTGGAGAAGAGCGCTTGTAGTCGCGATCCCAAAGCCGATGAAGCCCATAGGGGACCCAATGAACTATCGACCAATATCTCTGCTCTGTGTCCCCTACAAGATCCTTGAGAGGTTTATTTACGCGCGTGATGAGCCAATTATTGATCCACAGTTGTTCCCTATAGAGTTGTGAACAGCATTATTAGTTTTCCTTAATGTCAGCAATAATATTTCATGCTGGATTACACTCAGAAGCGCCGAAAGCAGGGGCAGGGGCAATTGTCCCCCATGCCCTTTCGCCTATTTCAAATTGTCTCTTGCCCTTTTCAAAATGCGAGGGGACACGTGGCCAGATAGTGCCCTTTAAAAGTCGTTTTATAGATGCATGAGGTTAGATTGTCTGACAATCATATAGGCTTGACCAAAATTAAAGGTAATAAGGTTTATAACACAGTAAGTTAACAACAGCAGTGCGGCTATGACTTCACCCATATTTCGAACACTTAACTTACCATTTCAGACGATTCCATTTCATTTCCAAATCTTGACTACAATTTTTTTTACCCAACAAAAAAATGTGCCTTTGTTTTAAATTTCGCTTCACCCGCCAAAATTTTTTTGGCACCCTTGATGACGTTTTTAAAAAAAAAACAAGACTGCTAAGACATATCAGATGTTGCTGTTTATTTCCGGTTAGCAATCGGTTGTCGATCGAAAGCGAGGCCGACAGCTGTTTGGTTGATGTCCGTATCGGATTGCAGGCGAATTTGATCTAGGTCTAATACAATAGATTGCAGTGGGTTGTCGTAGGTCAGACACCCAATGGTGTAGAGTCGCGCTAAGGTTTGCTGTGGCTTCTGCATATATTTAAATCGTTTAGTCCAATTTTATGAAATTATAGATTCACTTCAAAATTTACCGGAACTGGCGACGACACGACCATCCGCTACGACGACGATTTTAAACTGAATTAATCAAAATCGTCAACAAAGCAAACAGCCTGCCGTAGCCAGTGAAGCGTATAGTTTTATAATCAAAAAAGGAAAGGGAGCCGCTATTTAGACACAACACGCAGTATGACGAGTATTCTTGTAACTCATTCTGGTTAAGACTGCAATTATTCCACTTGTGCATAAATAATGTAAATGTATACTGTAAATATTATTTATGTTTTTTGAAGACATATGCATACTTTTCGTTTTGTGCCCCATCTGCTTGCTTTATTGACATCGAGAACCCATTGGGTCCAGTTGAAGCTTTCACAATCCTCTCTTGTAAATTTTAGAAAAAACTATCAGTACGTTCTGGACGTTTATTTTTATTTTTTTTCTTACACTCTCCATGTACTTTAATCTGTGAATCCAAAAGAAAACAAACATTTCTTTATCTATCTTCTTTTCTTCAATGATACATTATGACTGTCGCGGAACAGAAACTCTTTTTTCTTTAAGTTTTTGTCGAACTTGAGCGATTAGTTTTTGACTGTTTGGTCAATCTGGTTTATGTTCAATTCTGGTCTTCTTGGCAAAGAAATGGTTGATGTCTTGTAGAGCCTCTTTGTGCCAGAAAAAGTACATTTCCATTCTTTCCCTATCATTGAAAACTTTGTATTCAACAAAAGAAGCAGCGATAATTGCACCCATTAGACAGAGGTAGACTGCTTGAGGAAAAAGCCCACTATATTTTCATAGTACACTTTTCAAATACTTTAGTAGGCCAGCCATAGAAAACATTAATTTGTCCAAACAAACCGGAAGCAACGTTTTGCGGTTTTGAGAAATGATCCAATATACAGAAAATGATTTTAACCCTGAAAGCACCGATGGCTGCCTCAGCCGCTTATCGGCGGACGACCGATGACTGCCTGAGCCGCATAATGCTGCACGACCGATGACTATTGCAGCAGCATTCCAGCGAGTGACGTATAATTGCTACAGCCGGTGGCCTGCGTGATTACTGCCAGGCACAATTATGTGTCAACGCGTGATCGATGACGTAAGCACGTGCTGTATAATGAACTTGAACTTGAACTTTATTAAAATTAAAATTATTTTTCGAGGAAAGCATGGTTATTCAGTAGATCATTTGTTTGCAGTTAATGAAAGTTAAAGTTATTATACAGTAAATATCTATTTAATCCATTGCTTGAGAATTTTTAAACGTGCGTTTTATAACATTTATTAACAAGTTATGTAATTTTTTAGTGTATTGTGATAAAGTTGTTGTTATTGTGATAAGTTATTGTTAGATTATGGAGCCGGAAATGCCAAGTACAAGCAGAGGTCGTAAGCGAACGTGGTCCAGTGCTTTAGAAATTTTGAGCGAAATTGAAATTGATAGTGACAGTTTGTAAAGTTTAAGTGAAATGGAAATTGAGAGTAAAGATGAAATTGAAGTTCCACTTTTTACAGATACAGATTTTGTTTGGGAAACCGCAAATGAGTCGTTTGAGGCGCGTGCTCCAAATTTCGATGTTGAAGCTGCAGGTTTCACAGTTGATTTTCTTCCTACAGAAGAATCAAAAGAGCTTGAATATTTTCTAGCTTTTTTTGACCATGAAATCATAAGCATTATACTTAGGAAAAGTAATGCTTTTTATCGGCAATGTATATCTGAAGGTCTGGTGAAAGATAATGCGAAATAGAAACCGTTTGTTGATCTTACCAGTAAAGAGCTGAATTCGTTTTTGGCTCTTGTACTAGCAATGTCGCATTGTAAAAAACAAGCTTGGTACGAGTATTGGGCTGTTGATGAGATAGTTGACAATCCACTTTTTCGAAAATATATGACTAAGCAAAGATTCGGACAAATACTGCAATTTCTTCACTTTGAAGATAACAACAACGCAAGTGACCAAACAGACTTTGGAAAATCGGGAATGTATTTACAAAACTCGTTGCTAATTTTTCCAAATTCTATAAACCTAATCAAAATTTGGTGATAGATGAATCACTGGTTTTATTTAAAGGAAGGCTTGTTTTCAAGCAGTACATTCTTTCCAAAAGACGCAGATTTGGGATAAAACTTTTGTACTTTGTGATTGTGCAACAGGGATAATACTTGACGTAATTGTGTACAGTGAAACGGATGTTGATATTTCCAAAGATGATGCTCTTGGTCTATCTGGAGCTATTGTAAAAAAATTTATGGCTCCATATCTAAATAAAGGTCATATTTTGTACAGGACAATTGGTACACCAGTTTAAGTTTGTCAGTGTACGTAGCTCAAAATAATACTGGTAGCTGGAAAAAATCCCGGAAAAATCCCGGAAAAATTTTCCTCGTTTTGAAGCAGTCACACAGGGAAGGTGGACAATTAAACAAAATTGCATTAATTTGCTTGCAGTAAAGTGGAAAGATAGAAGAGACGTCCATATGCTTACCACTGTCATACAGGCAATTTAATTAAATCTGGCAAAATTGACTTCCGAATAAAACAATCAAAATGGAAACCCGACTGCATCGTGGACTATAACAAAAATATGGGACTGGTAGACAAAGCAAACATGCAGATCAGTTCTATGGAATGCATGCGAAAAAGTATGAAGTGGTATAAGAAATTTTTTTTCATTTGGTTAATATTGTTATGTTAAATTGTTACATCATGTACGTAAAAAAACTGGAAAAAAAGTTCTTTGAGGAAGTTCAGCAGGGAGGTAGTGAGGCAATTACTTGAAACTTATGGAAGCCCATTATCAACCAGAGGGAGTAGGCAAAGTCTTGTTTCGATAGATAGGCTTCAAGAAACTACGTATTATGAATGTCATTTCCCCAAATACTACTCCCTCAATAAATCAGGCAGAAAGGTTCAAAAAAGATGTCACGTTTGCCAAAACTCAAACACGCAGCAAAGGAAAAAAACTATGACAAGTTACTTCCCAGAATGCGATGCACCTCTCTGCATTGATCCCTGCTTCAAAATTTACCACACTGTATTAAATTTTTAATTTATTTAAAAATTATAGTAAGCAAAATCCAACATTTCATTTAGTTTGTAAAAATTTTTTTATTAAAATGCTGAACGTTTTTGACTATCATCAGTCCTTATCAAAGCATCTAAAAAATGTTTAAAATCATCTAAAAATTTTTTTTAACCATAAACGACAAATACCTTCAATTAAAATATATAAAAACAACAATTTTCTCAAGTTTATGCTGTTTCTGTTATTATTAATTTAATTTAGGAAGAGAGGTGATTTTTAAAATCCACTTAAAAATTATAGCAAGCAAAATTAAACATTTCATTTAGTTTGTAAAATTTTTTATTAAAAAGCTGAACGTTTTCGACTATCATCAGTCCTTATCAAAGCATCTAAAATTGTTTAAAATCATCTAAAAATTTTTTAACTATAAACGACAATTACAATTAATTAAAATATATAAAAAAAAAACAACAATTTTCTCAAGTTTATGCTGTCACTGTTATTACTAATTCAGTTTATAGGCAAAGACAATTACACAAAACAACGTCAGAATTCACAGAAAAAAAGGAGAAAAAAAGAGAAAAAAAAATAATAATAATGCAAATCACATGACTAAATTAGAAGAGTTGTAGTAAAAAAGACGAGCCATTTTCATACAGTTGTTTATTTAATTTAGTTTGATGTTTTTTAATTATTAACGCTTCATGAATTTTACAGTCGTAATCTGATGAACATTTCTTTATAACACTAAAACGATGTATTAAGCTATCCATATCTTTTTTATTACACAAATTGCATTCAATAATATGATCTTTTATTTTGCTTTTGACCGAAGAGCGTAAATATAAGTGTTCCTTTGCTCTTGTTATCACATGACTTGTTGACGTGTAAATATTAATTTAATAACAATTACACAAAACAACGTCAGAATTCACAGAGGAAAAAACGATGCAAATCACATGACTAAATTAAAATAGTTGTAGCAAGAAAGACGAGCCATTTTCATACAGTTGTTTATTTATTTTAGTTTGATGTTTTTTAATTAGTAACGCTTCGTGAATTTTACAGTCGTAATCTGATGAACATTTCTTTATAACACTAAAACGATGTATTAAGCTATCCATATCTTTTTTATTACACAAATTGCATTCAATAATATGATCTTTTATTTTGCTTTTGACCGAAGAGCGTAAATATAAGTGTTTCTTTGCTCTTGTTACCACATGACGTGTTGACTTACCGATGTAAGTCAGACCCGCATCACACGGGCACGAAAAGCGATAAACAACATTTCATAACAAAAGCGCAGGTGTGTTCGATTTTAAATTGAAATAGTTTCCAACTTTGCAAGTTTTGTATATAGGTGTTAAATCCAGAGAATTTTTATATAAGTTTCGAAATGTCTTTTGCGAATATGTCAGACTGTTTCCCCACATATGGAATTTCAACTGTAATGATTTCTTTTTCTTTTATATTGGTAGGTTGCGTCTGATTTAAATTTGTTTGTCTACTATTCATAAATTGGTAAAAAACCTTATCGTAAAAATAATTTGGGTATCCATTATTACAGAACATTAATCGTAATTTTTCTACTTCATTTTTAAATTGATGGCAATCGCAACAAATATTTTTGGCACGATTTAGCATACAACTAATTAAGTTTGATTCCTCCTTAACGGGGAAATTGCTTTGAAATTCCGACAAACACCAGTATGAGTCGGTTTTTTCCAAATCCATCATTGTAAATTATTATTGTGTATTTTAAGTTCCATGTCTAAAAAGGGGAGAGTATTAATAGACTTTTCCATTGTTGTTCCGTTCCTAAAAATTGCCCACACTATGTATATTCACAATCTCATAAAAAATCTCTTTGATTTCGCTTTGGTCCGGCTCAAATAGCCTAAGAAATAACGGTTTTATAAACAATTTAAATATTTTACATTTAGTTATAAAAAAATGGCAACATTGTTTAATTTTACTATGGTTAGAGAAAGATCCAGAACTATTCGCTTGAATGGTTCGCTATTGTTTTGACTATGACGTAACAGTGATTGTTTGTGATTAACTTGATTTGAGTAACTTTCAGAACGTTCGAGATACTCACGACCGAGTGATGTAAATAAGGCTCGCTCGGAAGCATTATTATGATTCGTTGTGGTAACTTAGTATTGGAAAATTGTTAGCTGTGTAAATTCATAGTTTTTGAACGCAAGTCTCTGGTTTCCTACGTTATTGTGAAGAATTAAGGCGCGTTTACAGCCGTTTACAGTACTTTTTTCTTTCAGCGCGATCTTGGTTTGTTTTATTGACGCTCAAATCCACTCATGTTTTCGAGAAAAAATGAGTGGATTTGGGCATCAATAAAACAAACCAAAATCGCACTGAAAAAAAAGTACTGTAAACGGCTGTAAACGCGCCTTTAAGCTACTGAATCTGTATTTGCTGTTGATTTATACTATCGTCGGCTCCTAGGTGGATTGGAGCATGTATTTTAATAAAGAAGTTATTGTGGTAGTCTGAGCTGTGGTTTAGCTGGACTATATTTTTACTGTTACTGGTTCCTAGGGCAGGTCCAGTAAGAAGATTTAAGAATTTTGTCTTTTGGTAGACGGCCAAGTTTGCGTTATCGGTGAGGCCTTCTTAACAGGCATCAAAAGGTTATAAGATTAAAAAACGTACTGAGTTACCGAATTAAGTTCTACAATAAATTTCAAAAAACTTCTACAAAATTTCAAAAACTAATTTGTGGAAGTAACAAAAATTCAAAAACTTTAACAAATTTTGAAAAATTTGCTACAATTGTAAATTGGAAGTTTTATGTTGTGAATTTAATCTATCTAAAAATTCCATACTGTCTGCTTTGTTCTTAAATATTACACAAATGTCATCTACATATCTAAAATAGACTTTTGGGGTGGAATTGAGTTGCTGTTGTAAAAGGCGGGTTTCCATTTCAGCCAGAAAGAAGTTAGCTATAGTAGGACCTAGTGGTGAACCCATTGAAACACCATCAATTTGTTGATAAAATTTGCTTTGTATAAAAATATTCCTTTGGTTGCTAAATTTAATAATTTTTTAAAGACTTTCTTTTTTATTGGTAGGTGATTAGCGTTTGAGTTCTTGTCATAAATTTTATTTGAAATAAGGTCGATTGTTTCTTGTAAGCAAACATTTGTAAATAAGGATTTGACATCGAAGTTTACCATTACTTGATTTGAATTCAGATTGATTTCTTGTAGCTTTTCTAAGAATTCATAAGATGAGCGCAGGATGTGTTTATCTGATATATATATGGCTTAATGATAGTATCCAAGTGTTCCGTTCCTAAAAATTGCCCACACTATGTACAGGGTGGCCCAAAACTAGGTATACAGTTATTTATACGCTTTGCTTTTTTATATGCTTTTTAATATGGTTTGAAGTTATCTGCAGTGTGATTTATGTTACTTAAGTGCCACAAACGTTAATTTAGAATGTGAAATGGTAGTGCCACAACTCCAAACCAAACCTAACTTTGATGAACTCTTCTTTTAGCAAGATGGAGCACCTTTACACTATGCGTTAAGAGTAAGAGATTACTTTAACAAAGTTTTTCCACAGTGTTGGTTCGGAAGAAGAGGTAGCATTGAATAGCCACCCCACGCACCTGACCTGACACCAATGGATTCTTCTTTTGGGGTGTTGTAAAGAACAAAGTGTATGAGAAGAATCCCAAAACAGTAAATCAATTAAAAGATTACATTTATGATGCATTCAGAGAAATTCATGAAAATCAAAGTTTGTGCCGCACTGTGTGTCAGAGTGTTTTGGACAGGTTTGAAGAATGTTGCAATGTTAGCAGAGGACATTTTGAGCACTTAAGAAGTTAAACAGTTTCTGTCTAAGATATAACTTGCATTCTAGAAGTTTAAAAGTATCTACGTACATGAGAACTACAAACCTACTTTTGAACCCTTTTAATAACTGTATACCTACTTTTGGGCCACCCTGTATATTTACAATCTCATAAAAAATCTCTTTGATTTCGCTTTGGTCCGGCTCAAATAGCCTAAGAAATAACGGTTTTATAAACAATTTAAATATTTTACATTTAGTTATAAAAAAATGGCAACACTGCTTAGTATCTTGAGTCTTGGAGAAAGATCCAGAACTATTCGCTTGACTGGTTCGCTATTGTGACACATGTGACGTAATAATAGTTATTGTGATTGGCTTGATTTGATTTAGTCAACTTCAGAACATTCGAGATACTTACGACCGAGTAATATAAATAAGGCTCGCTGGAAAGCAGTATTATGATTCGATGATTCGTTGTGGTAACTTAATTTTGGAAAATTGTTGACTGTGTAAATTCATAGTTTTTTGGTCGCAAGCCTTTGATTGTCTACGTTATTGTAAAGAAGTAAGCTGAAGAGTTAAGCTACTGAATCTGTATTTGCTGTTGAATTTATACTATTGTGGGCTCCTAAGTGAATTGGGGCATAATTTATTAATAAAGAAGATATTGTGGTAGTCTGAGCTGTGATTTAGCTAGACTATATTTTTGCTGTCGCTGGTTCGAAGGTCAGATCCAGCAAAAAGATTAAGAATTTTATCTTTTAGTAGACACCGAGATTGTGTTATCGGCTAGGCCTTCCTTCCAGGCGCCGAAAGGTTAGACGATTAAATAACGAACTAAGTTACCGAATTAACTTCTACAAAATTTCAAAAACTTTTTACCAGCGGAACATAAATTTCAAAAACTCTCCAAAATTTAAAAAACTAAAATTTGTGGAAGTAACACCAAGATTTTAGCTAGTTTGTATTCGGGAGAGCCTACCATCGAGATAACTGGGCGTGCAGGATTATCTTCTTTATGTACTTTTATTAGTCCATATAACTTGCCTGGTGTAGATCCCGTTGGGAAAAGGCGCTGAATAATTTCATTTCCGTACGGCTTTAGATATTTCTGAATGTGATATCTGATGGATTGTTCCCTTGTTATCAAAGGGTATGATTTGCTTTCTTCTTTATCATTAATTTCAATGAACTTAGTAGAATCATATATTATGGAATCTAATTTGGAAAAAATAATCTACCGAATTTAGTATTGCAACTCTTCTACCTTTATCTAATTTACAAACTTTAATATTTGAATCTTTAGATAAATTTAGTAAAGAGCGATGAATAGCTTGATTATTCGGTGTTGCATATACTTGTTTGGAACGGTTCATAACTTTCTGAAAGTATTATTTGATCTGATCTTTAAATTCTTGATTAATCTGTGTTTTATTGTCCTCTTTCTTGCAGCCATCACTTGATTGTCACTTAATTGTCCTCTTTCTTGCTACAACTATTCTAATTTAGTCATGTGATTTGCATTATTTTATCTCTTTTCTCTCTTTTTTCTCTTTTTTTCCTCTGTAAATTCTGACGTTGTGTTGTGTAATTGTCATTGCCTTTAAATTGAATAAGTAATAACAGAGACAGCATAAACTTGAGATATTTTGATCGAAGGTATTTGTCGTTTATGGTTAAAAAAATTTTTCAGATGATTTTAAACAATTTTTAGATGCTTTAATAAGTACTGATGATAGTCGAAAACGTTCAGCTTTTTAATAAAAAAATTTTTACAAACTAAATGAAATGTTGAATTTTGCTTGCTATAATTTTTAAATGGATTTTAAAAATTACCCTTTTTCCTAAATTTTAATTTATTATTTGTGTATTTTTTTATGTGATTTGTATTTGCAGTGATGAATTTACAATAGTGCAAACGGAACGGCCACACCGAGTCTTTCCTAAAGAAATGTCGAAATGTGGCCCTCCTAAGCAAAATATTGCACTATTTATTAGTAGTAGTTCCATGACGTTGGCCCCCGTAAATTTGTTTTAGACACGAAAAGTGGCCCCTGTCTTTTTATAAGTGGGCTTCCTGTAAGGCCATCACTGATTATTCGTGTTTGTGTTTTTACTGTTATGTATTAATTATTATGTTTCATATTTGTGTAAAAAGTGGCGCCCCTATTTTTTTTGGAAGTGAGCTTTCCCTGATTGTAAGGTCATCACTGATTATTATTGCATGTGTTTTTACTGTTATGCATTTATTATAATGTATATCATTCGTGTGAAAAGTATCCCCCTAAATTGATGACTTTTTGAGACTGAAAGTGGCTCCTTATTTTTTTTGCACCGGGTTTTCCCTGATTTTAAGGCCATCACTTGATTGTAACGCCATCATTGATTATTTGTGTATGTGTTTTTAGTGTTATGTATTTATTATAACGTATATTATTTGTGTTTGTGTGTAAAAGTTAAATGTCTTCCGATTTTGTACTGTGTGCTTGCGACCTTAGAGAAGAAGATCTGATTTCCCCTTTTCAGCCCTATCTAATACCCCCTAATGCTCAATTACTCGAATGAAGCATGACCTTGTGTAGTAAGATAAGTAAATATTGTTTTTAATGCATTTTCAATTATTTATTTCTTTTTATTTAACTAGTAAAAACACCCAAAATTAGGGTTTTTTCGTTACACAGCTAATCTGCAAAAAATTAGGGGCCGGTGCTTTAAGGGTTAAACACTATTGCAAGTGGTATTCAAGGTGGCATCTGTTTGTTGATTCTGACTAACTTCTCACAACTCACTTGTGTTGCTCTGCTACTTCAGATGCATTTCTGCAACTGGTCTGTCGTTTAAAACATCATTCCCACGTTTATTCAGAAATTACCTGGTATTCGTTCCAAAGAGGTCTAATAATACAGCGCCTTCTTAATTTTTAAGACATTTTACACAAATTTTCACAAACAACTAACAGCTTGTTTGGTTAAAATATTTTCTCAGTTTAAAAAACAATTATTTTTTCAGATATGAGCAAAAATAGTAACGACAATAAAGTTGCAGTTGATGATGACCTTCCTCGTCACTCCTCCCCATCAATTATAATGGAGGAAATTGAAGAACCAGTGAAATCTTCCCCGTAAATACTCAACTTACAAATTCAACTTTCTTGTTTTTAATCAGTTTTTGTTGATGTTTAAAGCGCCTTGTTTTGAGCAATCGAAACAACTGATGAAAAATTAAATATATTTGAAGATAAAATTATTTTTTAAATAAATTTGTTTCAAGTTCTTTATTCACTAGAAAACTAGTTGATATTGACATGATTCTCCATTAAGTTTCTTTCGTTTGGAGCAAAGATGAAATTAATTCCACGGACAGGATCTGCAGATATGGAAATTAGATTTGTTTTGTAAAACTAAGAATTATTTTTGAGCAAATTAAAAATTTGCCGGATTTTAAAATGATTTTATGACGAATAAAATTTTAATTGCTTTTGGTTAATCTTGAAAATACTAGTTGGCAACACTCCATATGATTGGCCGCTAGTGATGTCAACGGCGCCGGGAAGCGTAGTAACCTTATTTGGAAAATATTGTCGTGTATTGCGTAACGTGCAAATTTAAAAAAGTTTACATTGAAATTTTAAGCAAATCGTATTTTACGTAATGCTATTGCTTGGATAGCCGATTTAGTTTCTTCCTCTTCAAAAATCCAATGAAATAGAGCAAATGCACAGGTGCATAATAATACTACCCTAAAGAGCCTCTTTTATAGTAATTCAATAATGTAAATAACGCGTGAAGCAGCCAAAAGGAAAAATGAAATATGAGAGAAACTGAAATCAATAAAGGAAAGGTGAACTGCTTTTAAACCTAAAAAAAGCAATGGAATCTAATTGCACAGCAGAGAAAGTTGTGTAAGAAATATAATTAAGAGAAAATAAGCTATGTGATTTTTTTAAAGATAAATTTGAATGATGTGAACCTTTCCCCTTTTTTAATCAACTTGGTATGTCACACTTCATTCATAATAATTTTAATCGTGACGATGTAGTTTACTCCCATTAATAGTAATTCGAAGTTTTATTATAAAATAATAATCGCGTCGCCTTGTAGCGCTGCTCTCGTATTTTGTGATATAACGTCCGATTCGCTTTCTATTGCTCATGTATGTATCCCTTTTTCTTTTTCGCCTACAGTAATGACGTATATGTTTTGTCCGAGCGCTACTATAGCTCGATAATTTTGGAATCTTCTGGCGCATTCGAGCATAGCGCTCTCTCTAGGGAGTCCTAGTTAAATCCCGCATATACTAGTAAATTCGTCGGCACGTGACTTTTATCTAGCATATATATAAAAGCAATGCGTAGCGAGACGATATAGACGACGATAGACGACGTAGCAAATGATACTGCGAGAGAGACGCTTAAAGCGAAAAAGTGTTGCCTTGATAGAAGGCAGAATTTGGGGCGAGTGTTGAATTTATTTTGCGCCAGTGTTTTGAAGTTGTGTTCTACAGAGGTAGAATTATTTGTGTTGATTGAATCAAGTTATAGTGTTGATTTCGCTTTGCAGTTTGACAAAGCGTGGAATAGAATTTCGTCGGTCGTGATCTTTGTAATACATTCATTCTTATTAGAGACAGTGGTCTCTGTTCGTTGTGAAGAAGAGTCTTCAACGAAACCAATCCGAGCTTTCGTTAAACCAGCTGTACAAAAGCTTCAGGCTCATAGCAATACTACTTCTTGAGCCGGAATAAGATAAAATTTGGACACAGCTTTGTTTCAGCGCAGGTATTCGGGTTACCTAGCTCAACTGGTCCTTTGGGATTTCCGAACAAAGTCTGTGACCGGGTATTTGCAATGTTATGTACCTTTCAGCTGATTATTCAATACCAAAAGAAAGTCTTATTCTTTATCAGTTATTAAGCTTTGGGGGTTTTCAAAAAATTTAAAGGTAATTAACTAACTCGGCGAATAATGAACGAGAACCGATTACTTAGCCTAATAAGCCTTCTTCACAACTTAGCTTACTGTATTACTTAGCGGTGAAAAAGCCCAAAACTTTAAACGCCGTTATAAATACTAATTTATAGAAAAAAAGATTACAAAATCAAACATAGAATAAATTTTTAGAAAACCTTTTGAATGTGGAATTAGTTAATTAAATTTCAATAATTAATTTTAGCAACTTATAGATATTGCTTAATTTTTTTCGTTTTCTTAAAGTTTAGCTGAAAAATATTTTGTAGTAAGTATATTTTTAAATGAGTTTTGCCAAGTCTCTCTTGTGGTATTTGAATATCTTTAAACTTTTAAAAGCTACATTTATGTTATTGTTCTGCCAATCGCCTGTGTTCCTGGTTTTATTTGTTTATACGCTTCATTGAAAATTGGTGGACCATGGAACACGTGGCCTAGACGCATATATAAACGGCGTTTTGCTGGAATTCGTCCTTTTTCGATTGGTAGTGACGGCAAGAAGGTCGGAGTGAATTTGCGTTAAAATTCCTTGGCTAGTGATTGAGATTATTTCCTTCGACACGCACATTTAGTAGTGGAATAAAATTGAAACAGTGAATCTTAATAAAATTTAGTGAACATTAATTAGAATTTCAAGAGACTGGTCAAGGGATAGGCAGGGCTAAGTTACTAGCCCTGCACACAGCATTGTGGACACGGCTTTAACCAAAACAGAACAAACTTCGTCGTGTCCATAAAAATTTTAACGTTTACTTTTCAATCGAGAAGCTGTTGCAAGCAAGAAGAAGACTCCAGAAGGGAAAGAAGAGCGTCCTTTACGGCAAAGAATAGAAAAGCTGTTGCAAGCAAGAAGAAGACGAAGACTCCAGAAGGGAAAGAAGAGCGTCCTTTACAACAAAGGTATTGTGCTGAACTCACTTTAAATAACTGTTGCTTTGCTTTGGGTTTTAGTAACTCACTTAAGTTATCTGTTCTTAAAATTGTTTTCTTTAAATTTTACTGCTTTGAATTGTCTTTGTTGTGTGGTTTGTGATGATGTCGCTTGTAAATAGTGGGCTAGATCATGCCACAGCAGTTGGGGGTGCACCTGACCATGTTAGTGAGGGATCGGCTGTCCCGGGGTCGAGTGTTAACGTCACCTCCAGTGTTAACAGTAAATTTGAACGTGAAGCACGTTGTCAAAAAAGAGACCTTATTGCCCGTATTGATAAACTTGGTATAGAGCTATCGCTGTGTAACGATAAACAAGAGGTCATACTTTGCTGGGATAAGCTTAAAAACCTGGGTAAGGACGTTACTAAATTTTATCAGTTAACCTATAATGTAAGTGCTGACCTATCAGCAGAGATGGGGGCCACGGTTAGATCTGCCTTTGAAAACTTGCAGTTGCAGTATAAGGATAAGATGAGCCAGATGGCAGAACAACCTGATACCGAAGTGCAGCCACATGATAGTGTATCAAACGTGAGCACGGCCCTTTCTGAGAGTTCGTCTAGAGCCTTGTTTCAAGTCGATTTGGAGCTTCAGCGTGAGGAACTGCAAATCGATGCAAAGTACCAAGCCAGCAGACGAGAAATAGAACTTAGGGATGCTAAGCTGAGGGCTGAGCAGCGAAGGCAGAAAATTATATCGAGCAGGAGTTCCAGGGAAGGTTCCCGGGTGAGCCGCAAGAGTAGAGTTTACTCAGGCATGGAACCCCACGTGGGCGCTAATAGGAAATGTAGCAAAAGCGATAGCAACCAGGTTGCTGCCTACAAAACTGCGGACTTCGATGTGACTCTCGGGGCCGCTTGTGACACATTGAACACAGTTGAAGCCTTGCACGTGGGTAATAGTGGGGAAAATGCTATATCTATACCTTGGTCCTCTAGAGAGATCGCACGTAATAGTGTTTATGTTTCTGCTGCCCAGACAGGAAAATGTTTAATGTCTTCTGCTGCGACTAACCCTTTTACACAGAAACTTTCATCTGTCGTGGAACGAGATGCTTTGTCTGCCGGTGAACCAGGTAAGATTTCGGGGCCGCCCAGAGTGAAAGTGCCACGAGGTTTTGAGTGTGGTTTTGTTAAAGATGCGATGCGGAGTGATTTATTACAGCCACGTGGGCTAGTTGGCGATGGCGAGCGAGCCTTTAATCGGTACTCACTGCCTGCTGAGGAAGGGTACCAGGCCTCAGTAGATCTGCAAAATGGTTATGATAACCACGTGACTAGGGGTATTCAGAACGATAGAAATAGGTTCTCGCCTGGGTATGGCAATTTGGGGGTAGAACAACAAAATTGCTTCTTTGAGTATCAGAATTCTAAAACCTTTATAGATAAAGCGGCATTAATTGGGTACGATGGCACAAATATGCCTCTCATATTTTTTAGAAATCGTATTAAGGCATTGATAAATAGTTGTCCCTTTGAGGGAGTTCGTCTCACTTTGTTACAGGCAGCTTGCACTAGGGCAGCTGCACAAACTATAGCTAATTTGACTTGTGACACGTCTGGTTTATCCGAAAAAGATAGGATTGAAATGTCACTGGAACGGTTGTCACAGTGGTTTGGTGTTCGCGGCGGGTTCCTTTCAGAGCCTGAAATTAGGAAATACCGGTATGGTAATAAATTAATGTCTTTGTCTGCAAATGTGGTGAAAGAATTTAAAGATCAATTACACCAATGTCTTCTTTATGCAAAAGCGTATAACCAGCGCGATAAATTAGAAGGTAATTTTGTTATAGATCTGGCTAAAAGGCTTCCCGTTGAAGCTAAGCATAGGTATTTGAATTTTCTTCTCGATAAGTACGGTAGCACGACTGAACCCACTTACCAAAGTTAAGTAGAATTCATAAAACGTGAAGAGCTCTGTAAATCTACTGATTTTGACATAAGGTTGTTAGGTGAATCCCTCGGATATCACGAGAATGAGCAGCTTCATAAAAGTAAATCTGCGTGTAGAGTAAGGCAAACCACGGTTGGATCAAATGAGTCGCGCGCGTTGTCAAAATCGTTAAATAGTGATGTTGTTCTCCACGCGAGTAATGGCCGAGAACAGAGAAGTGGTGGTGCTAGAAATATGACGCGGTGTATTAATTGTTCTTTGAATGGTAAGGATGAGAGCCACTGGTTGTCAAGTTGTAGAGATTTTTTGCAGTTAAACCCGAAAGACCGCAGGGATGTTGTAATAAAGTCTGGGAAGTGCTTAAATTGCCTACGTGATCATTTAGTGAAAGACTGTACGTTTAGAAATAACTGCCGTAAGTGTGGGAATGCTTGTGATAAAAAGCACTTTTTTCTCCTGCATGATTTCTTTGTCAGTAATGGGCGAAGGGCGACTGATACAAATGTTGAAGACACAGTATCTATACGAAGTGTCAAAATTGAGAGTGTAAAAGCGGCTTATAATCGCGTTACTGCCGCACGTGTGATGAATCCCGTGACTGGCTACTCAAAGTTGATATACTGTCAACATGACCCGGGGTCCCAATTAACCTTTATTGCCAGCGGCTTGGTAGAGGACTTAGGATTAGAGCCGTTCGATACTACGTCCTTTCGGTTAGATACTCTCGTTGGTGATAAAAATACTTCTGCTAACGTGGTTAAGTTCAATGTCCAATCTTTAGAGACCGAAGAATTGTTTTGTGATGTGACTGCAGTTGTTAACCCACCTTGGGTAGATGATGTAGAAACTTTGCCGCATAAGCAGGATTTGACTAACTTACAGCACTTTGACAATGTAAAACTTTTTACTCTTGATGATTGTAATACTGTAGACATTATTATTGGCAATGATAATGCGTTTTTGATGCGTGTGATAGAAGAGCATGTTGGAAAAGGTCGAGAGGAGCCTCATGCTATATACACCCCTTTAGGTTGGATGTAGGTATCGAGTATAAATGGGGTATCAACAGTGGGATATCCCAGAATTGGAGGTTGTGCTATGCATCTTTTCAGATCTTTAAATGCCTCCTGACAGTCCGGTGTCCAATCGAATTTGTTTCCTTTTTGTGTTAACTTTATTAACGGGCATGCTATTTTCGAAAAATTTGGTATAAAGTTTCTGTAATAAGAAGAAAAACCTAGAAAACTTCGCAAGTCCGTAACATTCTGATGGACTGGCCATGTTTGTACTGCTTCCATCTTTTCTGGGTCTGGTGACACTCCGTCTCCGGAAACTACATGACCTAAAAATTTAGTGGAGCGAGAAAATAATCTGCATTTTTTAGGTTTCAAACCTTCGCGTAAACGTTGAAAGACTATCTTTAAATTATTATATGCAGTTTGAAATTTATCCGCATATCAAATGACATCATCCATGAATACAACACATATCTTCCATAAAATTCCTTTTAATACTGTTTCCATAAGCCTTTGAAACGTAGCCGGAGCGTTCGTGAGCCCAAAACATATTACTTTAAAGTGAAATAGACCTTTTCCATGAAAAATAAACGCGGTTTTCTCACGGTCAATAGGGTCCAATTCGACTTGCCAATAACCACTAGCTAAATCTAAAGTGCTAAACCATCGTGACCCACTTAATTCATCAATTAGTTCTTCGGCATTTGGAAGTGGGTAAGCGTCTTTTACAATGACATTGTTGAGTTTTCGAAAGTCAACGCAAAAACGAGGGGACCCATCTTTTTTCTCTACCAAAACAACCGGAGACGACCACGAGCTGGTACTGGGTTCAATAATGCCTTGTTTCAGCATTCTGTCAATTTCAGTCTCAATTATCTCCCGCTTAGCTTGTGGTAAACGACGTGGAGCCTGTTTGATCGGTTTTGAGCACCCGTGTCTATTTTATGCCGAATTGTAGAAGTGCGACCTAATGACTCCGGTTCATCTGCAAAAACATCTTGATAGTCACAAACAAGATCAATTATTTGTTTCCTCTGAGACACTGAAACCCCCTCAATGCGATCAACCATTGATTGCAAAAACTCAGGTAGGACTAAAGTCGGATCCCGACATGCCGGTGTAGAGACAAGGATGTATGATCCAGAGGGATAATATGCCCACCTAAATCAAGGTAGCCCCCCTAAATTTAAGACTCCTTTGTGATTATTTAAGATATCTACTCCTACAATGCCTTCACAGCCATCTAAATCACCTACAATCACATTATGCCTTAACACAAAATTGCCGAATTTCAAGGGTGCGTCGCACTCACCATGACATTTAACAGGGCAACCATTTAAAGCGGTAACATATGACACATATCGGTAAACATATCGGTTTTAAAGAAGAGCGCAATGTTAATGGAGCTTTTTGAAATAATTTATCATCAATCATACTTATGCTTGCTCCACTGTTTACCAATAATTCAGCGGTTACATTAAAGATAATACAATTAACAAACCAACGAACCTCAGACTGATTGACCTTCATTCCACCTTGGACTGACGCCTCGGTCATCCGGTCAGTCCTCGTTAGTTTAAATGTTTGTTGTTCGACGTACGTTTGAATCCCTCTGATGTTTTGCTTGGACACGAACGAGCAATGTGACCGGTCAGTCCACAATTAAAGCATAAAGGCCGTTATTCACGTCCGACTGTCTACGATTGTCACGCATGAGACCTGTGTTTGAAACAGCACGACTCAGGTCCGCAATCATTTGTTTCAAATCTTGAACTTCATCGCTTGATTCTTGATATGACCGATGAGATTGTGATGAGAAAGTTTTTTCAAGAGCAACGTGCTCACAAGCTTCCAACGATCTTACTAGATCGACAGCTGATTCCAGAGACAAACAATTATTTGCCACAATATGTCGTCAAATATTTACGTCAGCTATACCATCAATAAACTGTTGGATTAGCAATTCTTTTGCATTTGACGAAGGTAACAATGGATAAGCCTCAGCCAAAAGACCACGGAGCCGGTTAGCAAAATCAATTACATCTTCGTTTGTTCTACGTTTGGCTGTATGAAACTGCCATCCAGCTAAACTAGTTGAAGATGATCCAAATCGATAACTTAAAGCAATGGTTCTCAAACTTTTTTCGTTGCGACGCCTTTGGAAAAGTTTGTTGGGCATGCGACGCACCAGTAAAAATGTAATTAAAAATAAGATAATAAAGATGCTTATAATCAAATTTAATTTATTAATACAACATCAAAACGAAACAGATTGGCATATTATTTAATATGATGTGTGGGCTTGCTTGTTTTTGCAACGTTCTTCGAATCTTGGGAAAATTTTTGAAGCTGCTCCCCGCACTTCTCTTTCAACATTTATTCGTGATCTATATTTGCTATTAATGACAGCCATAGCACATAATCCTGCTTTGCATAGATAGGACGTAGCAAATAAGAAGAACATTCTTAGTGCTTTTTTCGTCAAAGCTGGATATTCGTCATTCAAAGAAATCCAAAAATTTGTCGGATTTACTAAATTAAACTTTCTTTTCAGGGAATTATCACAGGTAAGATCAAGATAGTCTTCGTTTCCTTGTTCAGTAAAGGACGACGGGGTAGGTTGGGCAAAAAGACGGCGAATCCGTTCATAACTGGATAAATTTTCCGGAAAGTACTTTTTGAATTTCAACTGGAGATTCGGTAGATGCTGTAAAAATACGCTTCCTAAATTTGAAGAAAGCATCGTACTTTTCTTTTCCGGCAAACTTGACAGTAATGTAAAGTACTGAGAACTTCCAGACACGTTTTCTACATCTTTCTTCCACAAAGACATTTTATTGAACGCTGAAATTTTATCTGAAATGTCAAGCATATTTTTATCCGGCCCTTGCATAGAAATATTCAGTTTATTCAATTTAGCAAAGATATCACACAAGTAAGCCAATTTTAATAAAATTTTGTTCCCAGCTAGGCAATCAGCAAGATTATTGCTATTTTGTTGCAAAAAAAGCTTGAAGTTCATTCACCAGCTCGTAGACTTGTTCAAAGGATTTTCCCAGTGAAAGCCATCTGGACGAACAATAAAATAGCAACTTTCCATGCTCTGCATTCATTTCTACACAAAGTTCTTGAAAAACTCTTGACTTCGATAGTCGTGTTTTAATGAAATTCATAACTTTGGTAACGATGTCAACTGTGTCACTAAGCTCAGGGTTGAGTTCTCAAGCAACTAACGCCTCACGGTGAATCATGCAATGCATTCATTTTGCCATTGGTGCACGTTCTTGAATTAGACTTCGCGGTCCACAGCAGCTACCAGACATAGCTTTGGTGCCATCTGTGCATAAACTGATACACTTTTCCCAGTCTAAATTGTTTTTCGAAATAAAATTGTCGATTATATTAAAAAGATCAATCTCTCGGCATCCAAGTTCAATAGGTTTACAAAATAATAGCTCTTCTACTAACTTTTGGTTTGAGAAGTCAACAAACCTCACATAACAAATCAGATGTGCATTTCGACTGCCATCAGTTGCTTCATCTAATTGCAAACCGAATTCTGGCTATTTCATTTCATCAATCAATTGGTCCTAAATGTCTTGTACCATGTCACCAATCCGGCGACACATGGTAACTTCAAGAGCGGCACCATCTTCAACTTTTCAGCAGCTCCTTCTATCATCGTATCTACAAGATCCACTGCAACAGGTGGTATTAGTCCCTCAGCAATGGTGTGAGGTTTTTTACACTTAACAATTCCATGCGCCACTTGGTAAAATGCTTATAAAGCCTTTGAGAGTTGCGTGAATTTGGAAATGGTGGACACTTGCTTCTTTAGATCATTTAATTTTCGAGAAAAAAAATCCCTGGGTTTATCAACGAATTGCGGATGTGATGTTTTTAAATGACGTTTAAGCTTATTAGGTAACATGCTCTCACTGGCCAATACCTTGCTGCAAATAACACACTGAGGCTTTTCCTCGCCATTCCGCAAAATAAACGTGAATCCAAAATCTAAATAACTGTCGCTGTACTCGTGAAACTTCTTTTTAGGCCTATCATCTTCAATTGCAGATTTACGCTTAAATTGCAACATTAGCTTGCTGTTTACATCCATTTTATAACTGACTGGTGTATTCTTTGCTTGTATGAGCAAAAAAAATATTAAAATTGCGGAATGCGTTCACTGACACGTTCAGCTCGTTTGCTTTTTTGCCAAAGCATCCCCTGGGACGTAAATGGTTATATACGATTTTCGTTTTCTACACATTGGTCCAGTAGTTAAAGCACGTGACTAGTAGCAGGATCAGGGCAAAGATAGTATAATATTTGAAGTGGTCACCGGTGGTACATGACGTATATTTTTCACATTTTAAATTTTGGGATGTCATAAGTTTATTTTGTAAATTATATATGTATGTTCGTAAATTATACAGACGTAGTGTAGTGAAAACCACGAATGTACCACCCGTGGTACACAACGAGGCAAACGTGATAAGTAATCAATCGTTGCAGTTACGTAATAAGGAATTCGAAAACACGTGCCAGCAGTCAGTGTAAATTGATAAAACTGCACCCTAACAACAATTACTGTTATTTGATGAAGTGATAAAATTGCATTGAAATTTGCTACTATTTGCTTAATTGAGAATTGCTACGAATGAAATTATTGTGCGACTCCCTTGGAAAATTAAAACGACGCACCAGGGCGTCGCGACGCACAGTTCGAGAACCACTGGCTTAAAGCATTAACAAGAGCAGAAAAATCCCAACGTTGTTCATAAGGCAGACTATTCTGAACATCCAATGCGATATTTTTTAAGCTTGCTGCCAGTTGTCGACCTTTAGTAACCTCATTCCATTCATTTGCACACGATACATTTAAAAAATGTTAAAAATACTGTTTCCAGTTATTGCCGGAAAAACTCTCTTGCAACGCCACACTGTTATTAACAAAGTTTAATTTTCCTTCATTCTCGGGTAATTTAGTTGAAGACATAATGGGTGCCATATCTGGAGCCGACTGCAGAACGAACACAAATATTTTTTAGAAACATCTTTTTCATCTTTTGGTAGTTAGCATAGTCTTCTAGCTTTCTTAAGAACCTTGTATTCCCACTGGTATTAATATATTTTAAGCCCTCTGCTTGCTTGTCAATTCCTTTCAAATAACTGCAACGAACTGCTGTACTATTCAAGTTGGCTGGAATTTCGTACAGTTTTTCTTTATACTTAATTTGCAACAAAATTACGTCCGCCATTCTTCACTCTGTTTAATTTTTTTTTTTGTTTTATTTGGGTCCTGGCGTGCTCGCCAAAATGTAGCGTTCTACTAACTACAGTATACTGTAACTGCTTAAAACTATAAGCTCAAAACAACTGCTTCTTTATTAACATAACGAACAACGACTGAACTGTAGCAATACACGAGGCAAGGTTACAACATACAAGTATTGTGATGTCATAATACTCTACACTAAATAATTATTTGTAAATTTCCACGGTTATCCATTTGGTAGGTTATTTTTCGCCCAGATGGTAGGTGCTTTCTCGCAGCCTGGGCCGTGAGTAAGTCTGTTCATTGGTGTTAATGACACACCGAAACCAAACCTACCAAAACCGAAGGGTATCCACCCATTTCGATGTTCAGCGTGGGTCTGCTAATCGGCAAACGTCCTTTTCAGGACGGGGCAATACCTGGAAAAAACTGCCCTTTTCAGGGCACATTGCCAACAAGTTCCGAAGACCCACCATTCTTCAGCTGAACATCGAAGGTCTCACTGCAAGCAAGATAAACGTTCTTCATCACCTCGCTATGCAGTCTGAGGCACTCGTCATCATACTGCAGAAGACCCACTGTACTGATGCAGAGGAGTTGGTACTTCCAAACTACCAACTAGCTGGGTCTTCTTTAAACAGGAAGCATGGCCTCGCCACGTTTGTCCACGAACGACTGAGATACACGCTTTTGGACCAATCTCCACCGACATCGGAGACCGAGTGGTTGTGTGTGGACGTTGATGGTTATAAAATATTCAACGTCTACAAACCATCACCAACGCGATTGCGATCTCTGGATCTCCCAGTGTTTCCTCACCCATGACTTTACGCTGGCACTTTAACTGTCGTCATGTTGACTGGGGTTACGATGATAACAGCCCGGACGGTGATTGCCTGGCTGGCTGGGCAAGTATTAATTGTCTTGCCCTACTATATAATGCATAGTACCCTGCCAGTTTTTACTCCGGCCGCTGGAATACTGGCACCAATGCAGATCTAGCTTTCGCTAGCGTAGGTCCAAATAGCCGCTTAACGGATAGACGTGACCTTGAAAATTCCCCCAGGTCACAATACCGACCTTCGCTTATTACACTACCACGGTTTGCTATGACAGTGCCAAGCATGCCTGTTAAGCGATGGAACTTCCACAAGGCCAAATGGAGTCACCAATTGCTTTGACGAATAAATTCGCAAAGACTTTGTTGCTGCCTGATTCACTTGATGTGGATACGGCTTACCAGGACTTCTGTAACACCATTAAGAAAGCAGCCAAAAAGACTATCCCACGCGGGTATCGAAATAACTATATTCCATGTTATGATGCAGAGTGTGAATCCCTCTATAAAACCTTCCTGCGGTCTCCTCAGGGAGACGACTCAAGTTTGACTGCTACAGCTCTGCTTGCCAAGCTTGACAGGAAGCGGAGGGATTGATGGTCCGAGGCAGTTCGGAGCATTGACTTCTCACACTCTAGTCGGAAAGCATGGGGTATTTTGAACAACCTTACTGGTAGGTCACGACACTCTCCTCATTACTGTCCCATTTCAGCCGATGCTATTGCATCTCAGCTGGTTAAAAATTGGAAATACGAAGCTGTTAATTGCAAGTCTTCCCGACTTGCTCTCGATTTGCGAGTGTGGTGCTTCTGAACAAACCGCAGACCATGTTCTAACAGCGTGCCCTATACATCGGGCACCACATGGAGCACGAGGTCTGACGGTTTTGGATGACGAAACCCGATGCTGGCTTAATAACATCTCTGCCAGCATCTGATTCAGGCAATACAACAGCCTGAGGTAGTAAAAGGATAAACCCTTTGCCCCAGTCCTATTTGTGTCTGACCTGGAGTGGATACCCTATTCCACTCTAATCTATTCCACTCTATTTATTTAACACTTAATGCTCTCTATTGTACTGTATTGTGTAGTTATTTTACTGTCAATAGTGTTGTGCAGTAAATGTTTAAACTCAGTGTTTTATTTTTCGCTTCAAATTTTAAACCAATTTTTTTTGTATTAGGGCTACCAACCGTTCCGGAATGGCCGGGACAGTCCAGGAATTGACGTCTGGCGTCCCGTGTCCCGGGCTGGGTCACTTTTGTCCCGGAATTTACTGACAGCTCTTTGGATTATTTTGGGGGAACTTTTTGGGGCTCTGTCTGCCTACTTTGGCAAAAATTCCGCTGGAAGTCGAAGATAGATTTTATGTAAAAACTCCTTTTTCTCTTGTTTTTTCCGACATCGCTAGTTTTCAGAGAAAAATAATAAAATCCGAGACTGATTTCAAGTGAGGATCTTTTTTTTTCAGAGATCGCTATGATTTTGGAACGAAAGCTGGGGAGTCAGAGGCTGATTTCAAGTGAGGACCTTTTTTTTTTTAGAGATCACTACGATTTTGGACAAAAATCGAGCTGTTTCTTTTGTTTGGCCCGCCAATATTTTTGATGAGCCAAATTGGCCCTCGGCTTAAAAAAGTTCGACGCCCCTGTATTAAGGTGTCCCGGAATGGCGAAACAGAAAGTTGGTAACCCTATTTTGTATGCAGCCAAATTGCTGTTGTATCAATTTAATTTTAAAGTTAAGATAACTTTGTTTTATTTAGTAGTATATATTGGCAATATTTTATTCTGTTACGTCATAAATTAATTACATTTAAATTTTCAAATATACAATTAATTATTTAGTTTGACGCAGTTGATAATGGAATGAGTTATAATTCCGAAACTTACTGAATAAAACAATGTTTCAAAATATATTGGCTGGTAACGTGATTTATGGTTAGTTTGCTGCGCTTACCTCGTTGGCGAAGAAAAAATGGTTAAAAGGTTAAGACAATTAGCATTGTGATTCAATCACGTTACATGCGTTTGCATTTAAGTCGCTTTGATTTTCTCTGCCTTTTTCGGCTTAAGCGTGAGCATTGTACAGTTTAATTTGCTTTATTTTGGGAGTTTTGGTTTGTTTTCAATTCAACAGTTCGTAATTTGTTTTTCTATTTGAATAAGGTATTTCAGCTTTAACTTAAAATAAAGAAACAAATTTGTTAAAAGAATAATTTTGGTAAAACAAATATTTTGGTTTTCTATTTGAATAAGGAAACAAATTGGTTAGTAAGAATTACCTCAAGTTAGAACCAATTGCAATGATTTCACTGCGCAATTGGCTTTACTTTTTATTCTGAAACTGGTAAAGTTAGTTTAATCGATTAAATAGAAGCCAATTTAAATTTGGAATTTAAATTTGGAATCAAACAAAATGTGTTTAAGGAGATAAGAAATTCTTTTTGTAGCTTGTGAGAAATAACCTAAAATACATAAACCACAGCTAAGATTTTGCATTTGGCAAAATTTCTTTAAAAAAATGTAAAAACCAAAACACCATTGAGTAGATATTTACAAACTACAAAAAACGGAGTTAGTAATTTAGTTGCTAATCTTGTAGTGACAATTTAGCATCTATTTCTGTTAAAAAATGAAGAAATAAAGGCTTTTGCAGAAAAAATGATTTGTAAAAAGGCATCATTAAAATTCCATCATTTAGTTATATTTTCAATTTCTCTTCACATTACAAGTGCATAGTAAGCTAGCTATTATGCAACATGCTTTAACAAAACATCACCTGATTCAATTTTGAAAAATCTATTTAGCTACAATTGGTAGTTTGTGGCATTATTATAAAATTAAATAAATTGATCTTAACTGAACTGATTATTGGTTTAATTTACTTATATCTAATTTTTTGTAATTTCTTTTTGAATTCTATTTTGTTTTTTATTTATTTTATCGCTTTATTCATCCTCCTGACTCGCAAAAAAGCCACAGAGGCGCTAATAAATAGGGCAAGCAATTACCCCGACCTGTGTCCCGGTGAAGCCAAGATATTGCTGTCCGCTTGAAATTTAACAAAGATATGACTGACATTTAGAACTGCTTGCCAAGACCACCAAGCAGGGGAAAGTGGTTTAAAGTGTCTTTCCCAAGGACACAGCAGAATGGCGCGAGTAGATTTTTAACCAAGACCATGTCGACTACAAATCTGGCGCTCTAACGCTCATTTTTGCAAAGTTGTTGTGCTATGCGGATGTAATCACGTAGCCGTTGACAGGTTGGTGCAAAATATAACAAAGTCATGAAAATAACTGAAAAAAATTGATTAAGTGTTGTTAAAAATGGACGAATTGCTTGATAAAGTGAATATTATGAAGAATAGCATTTAATGATTTAGCGACAGAATCAGGTCTGTAGAACAAGCAGTAAATGTTATTAACTCTGAAGTGAATGAAATAACACGCGTAAAAGCGTTTATTGAAGAAGTTAATAAATTAAAGTACAAGTTCAAATTTTTTCTAATAATTTTGATAATTTATCCACATTCGTTCAAGAAAATCAACAGCTAAATAAAGAAAATTTTTAAAATGAAGGATACAGCGAAAGGTTCAATATTTTGATTCATGAACTGAAAGAACGCAATAGTAATGTATGGGAGACTAAAAAGAGAAGCGAAAAAATTGTCCGTGAATTTTTTCAAAATGCGCTACGTATTAAGAATAGTGAAAATATAAAATTTGTTGATATTCACCGTCTGCCACAACACCCTATACTAAGAAATGGTGAGAAAATCCAACGACCAATAATTATCAAATTAACTAACTTCTTCGACAAACAGCTTGTCTATTAATCTCTAAAAAAGCTTAACTTGTACAACAATGAATTGAATCTTAAACCAAGGCTTCCCGGATATATTTACGTAACTGATCACCTAACCAGTGAAATGCTGCACTAAAAAAAGGAACTTCTTCCATTACTCAATAAAGCTAGACAAGAAGGCAAAAGAGCTTCCTGGAAAGTTGTAGCAGATGAATATTGTCTGTATATTCATGGAATTAATCTATGATTTTATTTTTATCTATTTCTCAAGTGCCTAAACATATTTTGTAAATAATAGTGCTTCTGGCCTGTGGGTTCCGCTTTTTTATACTTTTGATTAGTTGGTTTTGTTCTGTTTTTAGTGTTCTTAACGTGATTCGATCGTGATTCGATTCCTATTCTTTTTTCGCCAGTTTTCTTTCATTAAGAATAGTAAATTACACTGGGATAGCATGGTAGAAGATTTGACTTTAAACAACAAGGATGAAAGCAACTTTTCTAATGATTTGCAAAAAAATACAAACCAATTTGATTTTATTTCTTTACATAATTTAACAACAAATAATTATAAACAAAGTAAGACTTATGAGACAAACAGTACACTACTATTAACTGAAAAAAATAAAAGCTTTTTTATTTTGCATATTAATGTCAGATCAATTTATAAAAATTTAGATGCTTTAAATCATGAATTATTACCAAATCTAGATTATTTGCCTGAATTATTTGTTTGAGTGAAACAAAAATCAAAAACTTTTCCACGGTTAACCTTTTCTTAACTGGTTATCATTCGATAGAACATGCTGACTTTCTATCAGCTGCTGGCGGTGTAAGAGTCTACATTTCTGATAAGTATTCTTCAACAACTATTGGGAAAAATACTTTAAATTGTAATTGCGAAGATATTTGGATTCAAATTTCTGATTTTAATACAAAAAAAAAAATTTTTATCTTGGAGTTATTTATCGTCACCCGAAAAGTAATATTACAAACTTCATTTCCGCTTTTAATGATAAACTCATTCAGTTGGGCAAGCGTAAGTATTACATTGTTGGTGATTTTAATATTAATATTGACAATAAAAACCGCTCAGAAAACACTAATATGTATCTACCGGTAAATATGTTTTCAAGTAATGGTTTGTTTTTGCCCATTGATAAACACTCTCGAGTTATAGGTAAATCCAGATCTATTATTGATCATGTTACTACAAATGATACCTGTAATACAATTTTTTCATGTGTATTTCTTAGTGATATAAGTGATCACTTTCCTATACCAATTAGTGGAATGCGAACATAAAAAACAAGATAACATTAGATGTAATAAGCAACTTTACTTTTTTAGAGATTTATAAAAATTTAACTGTAAATGCTTCATTGATAAATTGCGATCATCTATAAACAATTTTCGGCATTTTCTTTCCTTTAATTTTAGTAATAAACTTGAAAGATCATTTTCAAATTTTATTCAACTTGTAACTACGACTATTAATACGCATGCACCATTAATAAAAGTTTCACGAAAAAAACCTAAATTAATGAATAAGCCATGGATAACAAAAGGTACAGGTGTTTATGGCCTTTTTGTTTGGGGTAGCACTTATCCGACATACTTAAACAAACTAAAATTATTTCAAAAAAAGCGATTCGTTTTGTTACCTCTTATTGGTCAACTAGCTCCAAACCGCTAAACATTAAAACAAATACATATAGCCTTTGCCAAAACTGTTTGAGTTTGAAACAGTTAAATTTGTTTATTCTTATAAATTTAATTTGTTGCCTAAGATTTTTGACGATTACTTTTTATTTGCTAAATTTTGCTGTTTTCGTATCACAGGATTTTCACTAAAAAATCATCTTACCATTCTTCTGTTCAACAATAAACGAACACAAATATATAGGACCAAAAATTGGGAATTCTATTTGGGAGAACTTAAGAATAATATCATTTAATAAATTTAAAAAACACTGTAAATCATTTCTACTTTTCAGTGATTAAATTCTTGAAATTCTTATAATTTGCTTTATGTATCTTATTTTACTTTTTCCTTCATTGCTTGGTCGGTCTTTACTTATTCTTAATGTTATTTTTGCCGTTTTGTTTTTATTTTCATTTTTTGTTTTTGTATACATATTCTATTCAATTTTCAATATTGACACATTGCTTGTATATTTTGGTATTTCTACAGGGTAATTGCTTGACTCGAAGACCTCACAGTCCCTTCGCAACTACCCAGTGGCAATTCATAAATTTGTAATATTATATATCAAGCCGTTATATGCGACAAATAAACTAAAATAAACTCAAAAAAAGAGTACCGCTCGACCACGCTGCCGACAAATTTTAATGGTAGTTGACTAAGGCTTAAATTGAATGTACTGATTAAACATAGTTTGATAAAGGTTAATCGTAAAGATTTGATATACTATTACAGCTGTGCCAATATTAGCTTAGAGTAGATAGATAGATAATAGTTTAGAGTAAAATTAGCTTAGCTTGACAACAACTATTGCTTTGCCCACAAATGCATATCATGGGTTTTGGTAAGATTTTTGGGTTAAAAAAAACTAAATAATTTATGCCAACATGCTCTAATGGTTAGTTTTTCAAATTTCAAGCAAAAAACAATAAAAAAACAAACTTAATGGTAAGCAAGATGAAAAAGAGATAATGTTTTATCTCTATTTATCTTTTTAACTTGCAGGAAAACATTGGGAGGCTTGAAACTGAGAGAAACTATCTTGCAATTATCTTCACCGGCTTTTGAAGATGCCAAGATATAGGTATTGGGTTGAAGTTTTTTTTTTTAGTTTTAGAGACGCAAAATTTTGTGTTCGCGACATCACAACTGGCCGCAACGTGAACGTGTCGGAATGAGTTTTGACTACGGTCAAAACAATTGCAAATTTCTCAATTCGATGCCAAATTTATTTTTCATCAAGGGAAAAAACCATATGATTTATATTGCCTCACCAGTTTGTATTGTTATTGTTGTTGTTTTTTACTTAAGGTCGCCATAAAAAAACTTTCTCAAATCTCCAAATGGTTTTGAAAAACTTGTTTTATTTGAAGTTGTTTGTTCTATTTTCTTGTAAATTACTAAGAAACAATTAATTGCATAATTTTTTGTTATTTATGTTTTTTTTCTGCTAGTTTTTTAGCATTTTTAGAGTTTTTATTTTTAATAAAAAGTTCCTGATAAAAAATTTGATGAAAAGTTTGTTTTCTTAATTGTTTTTGAACTTTTGAAAACGCCAATTCATGTTTTTATGACGCAAGAGTCGCAAACTATTGCGTTGGTATTTGTGCGATTGAACTTGTCAAAAGGAAGAGAAAATTTTGACCCAGGTAAAAGTAATAAGTTTTACTAGGAGGACTGAGCAATGCATAGGAAAAACATTATTTAGGTATGGAAATTCTTCATTTCTAATCATATACAGTATGCCTCTGTTTTGAATTTTTTTGGAAATTTCTAAAATTTACAATCCGTAACGGTTTTTGCAATGGCGATTTGACACAGGCGAGTTTCACATAGAAAAAACGCTGTGCCAAGCTATCTAATATAAATCTATTTTTTTTAATCACGACCAGAACAGACTCACATACTCATATTTTTATACAAAATATTTTAAAATTTACAGCAAAAAGAGGCATCAGAATTTCTCTTATTTAAATATAGTAAAAATATTTGACCGCAGTGGCGGCTCGCGAATAGGAGCTGCAGAGCTGCAGCACCCCCCAAAATATCTGCCAAGCAGTTTATGTTTAGTCGGTATTTTAAAGCAAATTTTTTAAAAAATATGAATTGGCACGTTCTTGAGCTGTTTTAAATGCAGATCCAAAATTTCACGCAAAATGACGCAATCCATTCAAGCTTTGAACGTACGTCTGGGCTGCTATGAATGCAACTTAATCATAGTAGAGTCTGTACTGAAAACGAAATTAAAAATGTTTGGACAAGCATAGGCCAGTTTTAGGTTCTTGTTATTTGGTTTCTTTGGAAAAAAAATAGCCAGCTAGACATAAACTAAAAGATTACAGTAGCTGAATTTTAAGTTTGATGAGCTCCTTGCTGTTACATTATTAAAGTTAGAAGGTGTGTCTTATAAATATAATAAAAAATTGATACATAAACATAGCGTTCAAAATTATGATAGCTTATTGAAGAAGGAATAATGACAGCATAAAAGTAGGATAAATACTTTTAATTATTGTATATTACATTGATTGGAAATATGAGCAAAATTTAGATTTTAGTCCAGGCGTTAAAGTACACCTCATAGGCTATGTATGAATATTATCGGCAATTTTTGAATAAACAATTTCTTGGCTTATGTTGTATTGTTATACACAATAAAGTTTGTGCATTGCTTAATTGGTAATAGCTCAACATTTTATGAAATACTTTGACAATATGACTACAATCTACTCATATTTATCTTTGTAATGTTAATAATAACATTAATAATGATACATTTATTTTCCCTTTAACATGTAGTAACATGTATGCTATAACTGACTATTAGTTTTAAACTGAATTGAAATTGCTCGTTGTCGTCGTTGTCATTTGGGATCATTAAGATTGTTGTTGTTTCACTGAGATCATGGCAGTGATGTTTTTAATCTAGCATCAGGTATTGTCATCCAGGTGTGATAGACCACGACGTCCTTTTGATGCTCGGTGTGTAGGGCATGCAGAAATGATGTGGTCTGTAGTTTGCTCATGTGTACCACAATTGCAAAGGGGAGCAAGATTCATTTATGCATGGACGACATAAAAAAGATTGGGGTGATTCGATTGCGCCGTTTTTTACTTATATCAATTACTTTCTTTTTTAGAATAGAACTTCCCTACGCGCAGCCCACAAAGTCTTTTGATGCAGCCCGCAAAGGAATTTTTAAAAATAAGCTCAATAACTTGAATTATTGCACTGTCTCTGAGCAAAACTCGGATTAAAAACATGAAAGTAAAGATTTTATTAAAGTTAACAAAAAAACTCAAAATGCAACTGTTATCAAACCCATAGTTTTTTCCTTATTAAAAAAAACATGTAGAATCAAGGTGAAGATCATTAATTTGTTTTCCAACTAAATTTTACGTTTAATACCGGTACTTAAAAGGATTGATTAAAAAGAAACATATAAAATTAAAGTGAAAGACCAAAAAAAATCTTGACTTTGATTGTACTTGTTAGCCAAAAACTTCTGTACAAAACTGAATGTGTTTGGGAAGCAAAAAAAGATCTCTTAGTCTACACTTTAATTACTGCACCGATGGCGGTCCGCGATAAGCTTGCTGACAAGAATTTAGTCCCCAACGGGAAGTTGGGTATGTATCATTTAGGAGGACCCAAGAATTTCCCCATTTAATTAGATTATAACCCATTTTTTTATTGGGACACTTTGAAGATAGTCTTTAGTTTATTATGGCGTAACCTTTTAATGACAGCTAGACAGAAACGTTAGCATCGTAGAGCATTAACTTAGGTATATCTATCAAAAATATTTGTTTTTTCAATAAACAGATTGTTTGTTTTTACATACGCTCTGGTCTTTTTAATTGCTACTTTAACATTTTATGTCTTACAAAATGTTTAAAAAATATGCCATTATGTGTGCGTTGCGTGACTTAGAAATAATTCGAAAAACAATTTGTGCACGACACCGTACGTCCATAACGAAAGAAAAAAAGAGCTTCAGGAGTTAGGTTGCTTAATCACTTGTTTTTTTGTAAGCATACAACATTTGCGAAGTCAAATTTGCGTATGCTCATCACGCCTTCATTTTCAGGTATAAACATTTATAACGTATGGTTACAAAAGCTTGTAGAAGTTGTCCAACTTTGCTTAAAATGACTGTTTCCAAATCACATAAAAGCAAGTGTTGATGCATTGAGCATGTTGATTGTAAAAAATACATTACACCAACTATTGTAATTAGATAGCTGAAACTCAATAAAAAAGTAGCAGCTTGTAAACCAAAGGTTGCTATTTTACAGTGGCATATCTATTTGGCTGGCTTCCTGGGTTGTGCCTATAACTAGTTCATGCTAAAATTTTGTTTAAAAATTTCGTTTGATTTGCTTATAAAAAAAAATGTTTCAGGCCTACTCCGAACTGTAGCACAAATAAATGATTTAACCCAATTCAAACCGTCACGCAAAAGCAAAAAGTCATTAAATTTCATCTAATTCCTGTTTGTTAAAAAAATTACCAGTGCTGTGTAGTTTGTCTTCTTCGTCGCTTATTTTTAGGATAATTTCATTTTTAATTTTTGATCTCAGCACTCGGTAGTTACCTATCATGGACAGCTCTAAAAGTCTTGAAATAACGTTTTCGATCTACTCAATGTTTTGACTTTTTTGATTGTGCTGAACGACCTCTTTACAACGCTCGCAGTACTGGTGATGTCATTGCAAATAGTATGGTCTTCGTGTAAGAAAACACTTTGGTGCAAAGTTGTAACAAGTCCAACATTTGAAGGACTCGAGTCAGTCTGAGTCCAGCAATCTTTGAGTTTGAGTCCTTGAAAGCCGTGACTCAATTGAGTTCGAGTCCCTGGTTAAGATATTCAAGTCGATTCGGAGTCTACTAAAGCTTGAGTCCTTTCGGGTCCAAGTTTACATCCAATATTATATCCACGAGTTTTTAAAGAAAAGACATTGTTTTTGGTTTTCATTTGATTTTGAACAACTTTTTTTCTCCAACGAGATGTACAGACCCCAAAAGTTTAATACTAATTGAAGCATAACAGAGTTTTTTTTTGTGAGAAAGGGACACCAATCAACCTTTATATTTTTTGACTCGAATCATTTTTATCTGGATTCGATTCAAGTGCGAGTCATTAGTTATTTTAAGGACTTGAATTCAGTCCAAGTTTTTCTAGTAAGCACTCGAGTCGACTACGAGTACTTTTAAGATATTTTCGAGTAGACTAGGGCCATTACAGTTTTGCTTTGGCGTCATAAAGCAGACTATTGAGCGCTTCCGCTTTTTTGCAGTTTTCCTACGATCTTCTCTACCAAGTTTTAAATCGTTTTTCATTTCATTTTATTTTTATATTTATCCTTCTGACTAGGTATACCATATTTCCGAAGTGGTAAATCGGGACGTTTGTTAAAAAAAATTGGTCCCTAAAATGCAGTGTTCTCTAAAACAAAAGTTTTTCACTTAAAATTGGAAATACTGGGACATAATGGTTAACCGTGCGGGACGCCGGAAACAAGGTCTAAAAATCAAGACTGTTCTTGCTAAAACGGGATATTTGGTAAGCCTATTTCTGGCTTGCAGGAGTGCGATGGAGACGCTATATTTAGGGCACATAATTACCCCAACCTGCTTCCGGAGATGCCAAGATATTGCTGCCCGTTAGAAATTTTTTATTTTGTTTTTTTAGTTTTATAGAGATATGATTGAAATCTAGAACCGCTTGCCAAGACTGCCAAGCAGGGTAAAGCGCAATAAAGCGCCTTTCCCACCAAGAACACAACAAGTGGCGCGGGTAGGTTTTGAACTAAGACTACGTTGATCACAATTATGGTCTCTAACCACTTGACCACGCGGCGCACAGTTTCATACAATCTAAATACTCTGAATAATAACAGATGTGCGTGGCTTTAGATTCAAAACATTCAAATCAATGGAAAACGTCTGCGTTTAATCGAAAGAATCCACTGACTGTTACCCTGATATACAGTAGGTCTCCGAGGTGCGACCATAGCAAAACCATCTCAATATCACGGTTACATTAGTGCGGTTCCCTTCATTTACTTTGCAATGCATTTTGTTTTGCTTCAATAGCATAGCCAAGTCCATTTCCAGATCACAGTCATTACGTAGTTGCTTCAAAACTGTAAATTTATTCACCAAAGCGCCCATATTCAACGAAGCGGTTTGCACATCGCACCAAAACAGCAGGACTAGATTTTGTTATTGCATATCTCGCCAAACGTTGTGAAGTGAAAATTGCAGTGCTTCGTATTTATTTTGTTTTATTAGTGTGATAGCACTCTGAATTGCGAGCTGAAGGACGCAAGTTCAGTGCTAAGTCGACCATTGCATCCGTGGTAAAGATACTTCAGTGAAAATCGCTTAACGAGGTCAGGCTGTTTACTTACATTGATGACGCCGCTTGACGTAAAAAGCAGGATACAGGCCAATGCGTTCAAACGAAGAAGTGCGCTATAAGTTACTGGTTAAAACTTATTACGCCCACTGTTTATGATCTCAAAAGATATGACATCAAATAAAACAAAGCCATATAAAACCAAAAAAGTTTTCTATCAAAAAAAGGTCGTCGTCGTCGTCGTCGTCGTCATCGTCTTCGTCGTCGTCGTCATCGTCATCAAAAAAAGGTCATAATTATTTACGGTGCATGTCGAATAACTGCAAAACACTGAGCTAATAAACTGAAATCCCCTACGCTTTTGTTTGATCTACCCAAAATAGCCTTCCTGTTTTAGACCTTTGCTGTAAGCAAGCGCGACCGTGGTTAACTAGATTGATTCATATCATTCTAAGTAAGTTCTGACGTTGTAAAACTAAAACTCGTCCTGTTGCAATTGAAGTCAAGCCAGAGACAGAAAAGCAGTTAATGTATTAACCGTTGTCAGTATAACTGTGTACATTTTGTAGACACAAGAAATTGTTTGCAGTGTAACTTTTTTATGTTTAGTTTTGAAAGCAGTCACTTAACTATGATAAAGGATAATTGAGTTGGATTGTTGAGTTTGAAAGAAATTAAATTTCGGCTTTAATTTTTTATTTTATCTAAAAAAGTTACGTTGACCTATTTCTCAAAAATAATCCAAAAATGTCGAAAGCTAAACCAGGTCAAAACGTGCAATGAGTGGTAAATCCATAGTAAGATGTAGACTAAGAAATTATTTTTAAAAAAATATTCTTAGCGAAAAATTTCAGCTAAGAACCATTCAACTCTATAAGCATTCGTTTATTTTACTTCTTCAGATAACTATAAATAAAAAAAAATCAGATGATGATCAAATGTAAAAAAAATGTTTGTTATTAAAGGATATTTGAAAGAATAAAACTTGTTTTTGTTGTTTTTATTTTGTAAACTTTTGTTTCGTTGAAAAGTTCCTTTTTTGTTTTTTGTTTTTGTTCTTTTTATTAATTTTAGTCGCATCAACACAATTGTTGTTGATGATTGTAATTTAATCCGGAACCATCTTGACTAGTAAATCTTAAAGTTCAAAGTTTCCTTGCCTTTTTTTCTTGCATTATATTTCTTTTCTTATTCTTTTATATGGTTTTGGGCAAAATAAATTTTGTGTGTTCGTCTGTCTGTCAATGTAATGGTCAGAATTATGCAAAATATGTTTGGTCACGTCTGTTTCCTGATTGTTGGAAGTGAGATTATTATTTTTGAGTGTTGCAGCGAGATTTCTTTTAGTTTGTCCAATATAGCTTTTTCCACAATTGCATTTGATTTTGTAGATTACTTTATAATGACTAAATGTTTCTTGCTTGTCTTCACATTTGAAATATTCACCAATGTCGATTGTTTCCTCAATAAAAACAAATTTAGAATTCGATACCGCTTCTTCTTTTTTTTTTTTTTTTGTTTAAGAAATGCATTTTACTATTATTTTGAAAATGAGTTGAGTTGTACACGAAACGTCAAAATTAATAAATGATAAAAGAAATGTCACTCATTAGCTGTTTAATCAGCTGATAAAATTGAATAGTAACTATCAAACATGCTAAATTTATGACGTCTTATGATTCACAATAATAATGAAACGTAACAATCGTATGAATCATAAGAAATTTTAAATTTACTACATTTTATAGTTACTATTCAATTTTTTCAGCTGATTAAACAGCTGATGAGTGACAAGTTTTATTCTTTTTATTTTCCTTTAATAACAAACATTTTTTTACGTTTGATTGTCATCTGATTCTTTTTTATTTATAGTTATCTGAAGTAGTTGAATAAACGAAAGCTTATAGAGTTGAGTGGTACTTAGCTGAGATTTTTTTTTAAGAATAATGATTATTAACTAATAAACTTTTTCTATAAAATATTTGTTTTTTAAACGGATACGTATACGACGAAAATAAGATTAGCAAAATTTTCACGAGCTGGAAGCGACGAGAGTAACTTTTTGGAGCCTGCTGACTTATGAAAATTGAAAGATAGCAAGCTCTTTTATCAAGCTGTCATGTCCTTGGTTCATTTTAAAATTTTCTTTAGGTGCCTCCGTTTTGACAATTTGATACTCGAAAAGCTAAAGCAAAAATCTGATAGATCTTTCCTATTTATTTATTTGAGGCGTGTATATACTCCAGGTGACTGCATAAAAGTTGATTAAAGGCCCGTTTCCACTACGAGCGTGGAAAAAAGCATTCTTTGTTTGTTTTATTGCTTTTTTTTTGCGCTCGCTTCAATTTTAACCGCTCGCTTCAATCGAAGATCAATAAAAGAGAGAAAGAATGCTCTTTTCCACGCTCGTAGTGGAAACGGGCCTTAATAGCTGCTGGGTTATCGTAGTAGAATCCCACACAGAAACCATATTTCATCAAAACCATGAAAATATAGATAAAAATTTTTTGAGCCGACAAGTCCAGTTCTGGCTATGCACTTAATATCATTTAGTGGTAGCAACACAGGGCATGCTATGGAATGGAGTAAAATAGAGTTTTTCCATATTCCATATCCTTTAAAATCTTCCATTCTATTTCATTTCATACATTTTCCATACTTTGTATTTTATCAAAAACCCTAAGTTTCATGCTATATAAATCTTTATAAGTGTTTTTATAATTCTAACTCCGGGGTGGGGAAACTTTTTAGCTTAAGGGCCGAATTGAGAAGTTGATTTTATTTAAAAAAAGGGCACTATATAAATTTCTGAGAAAACGACATTCGTTTCGAATTAATCCTGATTTTCTTGATTTTTGTACCCAAAAAGTCGAATCTGTCCTTTTTAACAACCTTCGTCACTAAAAAGTAGTGTTCTTTAAAAGGTCTTTACTTTGAATTTGTCCCGATTTTCTTGGTTTTTGTACCTCAAAATCAGTGATCGCTGAAAAAAAACCTAAAATTTAGTTGAAGACGAACATAAATTAATAATTTTTTTAATTATTTGCTTGAGGCTTTTGAGAACTGCACAGAAGATTGTTAGGGGCCGTATAGTTTGTCCACCCCTGGTCTAACTTGTCTGAGAGATAAATCTGTAATTTTAGTTTTTATTTTCAATATGTGCATTTAAATGTGTAGATAAACCGCATCAATATTTAATTAGATCTAAAAATTTTATTGCTTTTTTGCAGTTGTTGTGGTGTTTTTTATTCATGTTTAACGCTCTGACTATATAAACTTTTTAAGTATAGAGCGGTTTATAAATTCATCTTATTATTGAAACTGCAAATAACGCAACGGGGCAACGAAGCAAGTTATCTATCTCTGCATTTCCTCAAGCGAACTAGCTACTCAGACGTGAACTTTAAAACTGACACTATTTTGAATTTACAAACTGTTTAAACGCCAATATTGAAATATCGCTAATCTGGTTGTAATTTTCATTCTTTTTCCTACCTTATTCATTCGAATAAACCTTTGGCTACTACTTTTTTCTTTTATCATTTTGTCGTCTGATCCAAGGCGGCTTTCTTAATTGCACTTTGTTTGAAACAACATTAAAATGAGCAAGTATAGAAAAGGTATGAAAGTATGGAAAATTTTTTCCATTCCATTCCATACTTTAACAATTCCATATTCCATACTGAAATTTCCCTTTCATTCGATTCCATAGCATTCTTTGGTGGCACAGAAGGCGACCAAATAGCATCGCAATTTCACAACGTCGAGAAGTATCCGGGTCATTCAACAAAAAAAAGATAGATTTATTTTAGCAAGTTTTTATTTGACTATGTGAGTGAGATACAGTATACCTGGTTACTTATCGAACAAAAGACTGTCATGTTTTTTTGCTTTTGTCATACAGATAATTAGTAGTTGCTAATGAAACCCAAAAAATAGTAATGATCCTGAAATTTAATAAAAAAATTTGCAGCAGTGGATTTGATAAAAATTTAGATGCATATTTATGCCGAAGAAAAATAATTACAGTAAATGGCCACTTTTTTTTGCAGTATCCTTAATGCTGCAACAAACTATGTGTGCATTTTACTCAAAAAATCTTGGGAAACAAGTTATCAAAAAAGCGCTTTTAAAATATCTGACTTTTGACAAGGCATAATCTGCTGCAAAATTAAGTATGAGTCTTTTCAATTAAAAACAATGTAAAAAGTACAGCTGTGAGATTTTCTGCGCCAAGTGGTCTTGTAGAGTCAGTAATGGCTATCAAAAAAAGTCGTATAATGCAATCTATAGAGTACAAAAAACTTAGACGGTTACGGTGCAATATTTATGGTCAAAATATATGTGCAAGACATAGGCAGCTATTGAAATTCTGCAAGAGTAAACATTATGCTTTAGTTGTAAACGGCTAATATTTTTGTCAATGTTAGTTTGATGTTGCTTTATCGTTTAAAATAATAGTGCCATATACAAAGATAAACTCTTTTTTATGAGATTGCGTAGAAAATGTAAGCAGAAATACTACAACGTATGTAGTTTCAGTAATATGTAGTTACAGTAAGGGTTAAGGCAAATTTGTAAGTTGTTTTGGATGAAATTAGAAGTTGATATCGTAATTGGTACAGTGGTCAATAATTTGATAATTTGATTAAAGCGGTCTTGAAAAAGTATTTCGGTAAGTAGAATGTTTTCATAGAATTGCGTTTTTAATTGTTAGTAAATAATTAGTTGTTAATTGGTTTATTGGTCTGGTTATGGTTAGTTACAAATTTTTGAGTAATTGTCATATCTATTTCTATAAGCTTTTTACTTGTACATGAATCCACGTAATTTGTTACAGATTAACCGCATAAACACTAAAATTACATCTATTTAAAAAAAAAAAAGAAAGATATGAATCAGAGGTTCCCTACCGAGGGTACTCGTATCCCTAGGGATACGAGAACAGATGTCAAGGTGACGAAGAACATTGGCCATAGAGCAGCAATTTGAAGGGAAAAAGATAAAAGATTTTTAGACAAAGTTTTCAATCAATATTAGGTAACGCTATGGTTAAAGGTTCACCAAGTAAGAAAAGACAATGGAGTGAAGAGTACACACGTCTTTTACCGTGTCAAAAGGCAGTGATGGAGAGGAAAGGCCGCAATGCATTCTTTATAGTGTTGTATTGTGCAATGCGAATATGAATCAAGACTTGAAGAACATTTCAACAATAAGCATTGAGGAGTCAAGCCTGGTAAAGATTCTGAATCACTAAAGAGTATGTTTCGATTCCAGTGGAACTCTTTAAAAGATGGGATTTGTTTCTGCAGATAAGCTGCTATTTGCTTCCTACAAATTAGCTTATGGAATGGCCAAAAGCAAAGAACTCCATACCATTGCTAAAAATCTTACAAAACCGTGTGCTGTTCAAATGGCTTGCATGTTTTTCGGAAAAGAAGCAAAACAAAAATTACAACAAGGGCCTTTTTCTGACATTGTAATATCGAGCAGGATTGTGGACATGAGTAATAACATTGTAAATCAGGTAATTATCGACGTAAAGAACAGCCGAACAAAAATCTCAATTTAATTAGATGAACCCACCGATATAATTAAATGCTTTCAGCTCTTAAATATGGCTAGGTATGTAAAAAACAAAACTACCCGTGAAGAATTTCTGTTCCGCAAGCCACTACAAACAACAATAACTGCAAGCGATATCTTTAATTTAGTGAAGGATTTTTTTATCAAAAATGACTTACGTTTGAGTTTAATTGCTTCTATCTGCACTGACGGAGCACCCGCTACGTTAGGTAATCGCTCTGGCTTTGCGGCTTTCCTGAAGAAGGAAGTAGCAACAATAAACGTTACGCATTGCATGACTCACAGGCAAGCTCTTGCCTCAGAACTTAAAGCTTTGAAAGAGGTTTTTGGCACATGTGTTTGGATAGTTAATTATATTAGAAAAAATTATAAGAGTCACAGGATTTTCCCGTTTTTTTGTTCCACAGTCGGAAATAAGCACAACATTCTGCTCTACCATACTGATGTAAGGTGGTTTTCCCGAGGTCGAGCAATGACACGATTTTTGAAGTTGAGATACATTCAAGTTGTATTTACATTCACAAGACCGAACTTCTGATTTGGCTGCCTCACTTAAAAACCGTGAATTCATTTAAAGCATGGCCTATATTGCCGATGTTATGCATCACTTAAACGAGCTAAATTTATCACTTCAAAGTCTACATACGATCGTGATTATAGCTTGTAAAAAACTTAAGCTTTCAAACTAAAATTATCTCCGTGGTCTTGTAAAATTGAAAACGAAAATCCTGCTAATTTTTCTTATATTGACCAAATTGCAAATAAATGTGTGCTGAAAGATGTCAAAAATACTATTATTTCCTATTAGACGATATTGACCTAGTCTTTCGATGAATACTTTTCAGCTGGTGAACCGAATTGTTCCCAGCACTGGATTATAAACCCATTTACAGTATTTTTGATTTATCAAAAATGCCTGATGATGATAATTTGAAGAAAGACTTCATGGAAATGAAAAGCTGCCGAAGATTGCAACTGCTATTTGACAACTTAAAATTAGAGGATTTTTGGTGTGCTGCAATGAAAGCCTTTCCAAGTCTTGCTTAAAATGCCATGACTGTGGTACTTGCTTTTTCAACAACCTATTTTTGTAAAAGTGGGTTTTCGACAATGATGTATATCAAGAATAAGCATAGGAATCGTTTGCAACTGGAAGATGATTTACGGATTGCATTGAGCAATACTGAACCATCACTTGAAAGAATATTCAAGATAAAGCAACAATAAAAGTCTCGCTAAAATAAACCATAAAACTATTGATAATGAACAACATTAAAATTTGCTAACACTTAATTTGCTTCTTTTTATTGTTATTAGGAAAAACAAGTCAAAAACAATGTAATTAAACTATATGCAAAAAAATTTCATCAGACTGTTGGGGGTACGAAGAATGCTCCAACTTTATAAAGGGGTACGGCCAGCAAAAAAGGTTAAGAACCTCTGGTATAAAAGTTTAATTCGCGCGTTGTCAAAAAGAAATTAAACAATTTATGAACTACGTTGTACTTCCGCTCTTATGTTCTTTACTTGGATACTCAAGGCTATCCACTTAATATAGCTAACACTTCGCCTTTAAAAATTTCTCGGTTCGCCACATTACCCTTTTGAAAACGTGTCAGCGGAAGCCCATGTATATATGAGTAGAACGTAGTGTTTGGTTAATTCAAACCATGCCTAGGGTATATAAACAGCAATGCAACACTAGCTAGAGTTTTCGATAAACAGGAAATTCGTTTGAGATTATAATTAAATATAATTTGGCCAATGGTTTTCGTAAATCATTTCTCATGCAGAAGGTGTGGCTTTGGACTACGCTTTCTTTCGATTTTTAGAAAACAATTTATACTTTTTTCTTTTTTACATTTCTGTTAGCAGTTAAAGTAATGGTTCTTAACTTTTTTGCGCCTGCGGCACATTTGGACCACGGTGCAGATCTTGATTTTTGTCCCTAAACGCGCCTTAAAAAGTAGTGTTTCCTAAAAAAAAAGTCTTCATTTTGAATCTATCTCGAATTTCTTAATTTTCGTCCCTAAAAGCAGTGTCCTCTAAAAAAAGTTGCTGGACAATGGACTAAACTTTTTAAAATGTTTCGCGGCACACTTAGAAATTTTTCATGGCACATTACTGTTCTGTGAATGACAACAGGGTTTATGTCCCGAGATCCCATACGATTTTTAAGTTTTAAACTCTCGGGATCCCTGACAAATTTTCCAGGAAATCCCGGTTTATTACATTTGAGTTGAAAGCATGATTTGAAGCAGGGGTGCTCAATATGTCGGTCGATTGCGACATACGTATTATCCAAAGGCTTAAGATTGCAGGTGAAGGCCTGTTTTTTGGAACGAAGGTAAAGAAGTTAAATATTAATTGTAAGTAAAGACGTCTTTTTATCTTCAGTAAATTGTTTAGACGAAATTGTGTGACATTTTGCCATTTCCGCGTTAAATTTTGCAACGAAGAGTTAAGTTTTTTCCCGGAAAATCCCTGGGTAATAAAAAGTCGGGGAAATCATAATCTCTAGCTGAGAACCACTACGTTAAAGTATTAATTCAGATTCTGAAAAACACACACAAAAAAACAACAGCATAAATATTAAACGTGTACTTTCATAAAGACTTTAAAAGCTAGGTTTATAAATTTTAAGCTCTCGATTTTGAAACTTTTTATGTGATTGTATACGCACGAAAGCATCTGCTTAACCCGTGAATCAAATATGCATCCTTTTAGTACTTGATTTTTAAAAAATTCAATATAAATAGCAAATACAAAATAGCAATATTAATAACAAATACAACTCGATTTTTAGCAAATTCAACTATCGTAGCCAGCAAATTATGGTATTCTCAAACAAACTCCGCTTTAATCTGAAAAATGTCCCAAGAACGGAACAAAAGTAAATATCATACCGATAAATTTTCCCGTTCATTTCGACAAATCTCTGCTTAGTCCAGCCAAGCAATGCTACTGCATTTTCGCAATAAAGTTTAATACACTTGCACTTTTGAGTGATTGCGATGTTAATAATGAAATGTTAATGCTACTGTGTTAAAAAAAACTGTGTTAAAAAAAGAAAACTAACTTTACCATTTGTTTATAGTTATAACATTAGTTCATTTGTTCATAACTATTGGTTCGGAATTGACCGACAAGGTCATAATTATAAACGATGCATGTCCAATAACTGCAAAATGCTAATAAGATGAAACCAGCTACATTTTTTTTAATGTACCCGAAATAGTCTTTCTGTTGTAGATTTTCGTTATGAGCAAGCGCCACCGTAGTTAACAAATCTGATTTATACCATTTTCTATGTTAGTTAAGCGTTGTAAAACGGAAACTCATCTCGTTAAAATTGAAGCCAAGCTAGAGACAGAAAAGCAGTCAATATAATAAGACGCTTTGTAAGTTGTTTTGAATGGAATTAAAAGTTAATATGGTAATTGGTACGGTGGTCGATAAATTGATAACTTGAAGAAAGCGGCTTTGAAAAAATATTTTGGTAGGGTGAATGGTTTCATAGAATTGCGTTTTCGGTTGCTAAAAAATAATTACTTTTAAATTGGTTTATTGCTAGTTACAAACTTTTGAGTGATTGTCATATCTATTTGAATAAGCGTTTTAGTTCTACATGAATCCACGCATTAACACTAGAATTACATCTATACAAAAGAAAAGAAAGGTATAAATGTTTAATTTTCGCGTTGTCGAAAAGGAATTAAACAATTTATTAACTACGTTGTACTTCCACTCTTATGATTTTTACTTGAATACTCAAGGCTATTCACTTAAAATAACTAACATTTCGCCTTCTCGGCACGCCACATTGCCCTTTTTGAAAAGTGTCAGCAGACGCCCATGTATATAGAACGCAGGGTTTGGTTAGTTCAAACCATGTCTAGGGTATGTAAACAGCAATGCAACACTGGCTAGAGTTTTCGATTAACAGGAGGTATTATAAGAAAGAGTAGGAAATTCGTTTGAGATTATAATTAAATATAATTTCGTCAATGCTTATTGGTAAATCGTTTCTCATGTAGGAGTGGCTTTGGACTGCGCTTTCTTCTGATTATTAAAGAAAGCAATTTATATTTTTTCCTTATTTATATTTCTGTTAGCAGTTAAAGTAATGGTTCTTAACTTTTTTGCGCCTGCGGCACACTTTGGGACCATTTAAAAAATTGCGGGGCTCTTGGACCATAGTGTAGATCTTGATTTTCGTTCCTAAAAAGTAATGTTTTCTAAGAAAAAGGTCTTCATTTTGAATCTGTCTCGGATTTCTTGATTTTTGTCGATAAAAGTAATGCCCTAAAAGAAAAGATTGCTGAGCAATGGACTAATCTTTTTTTAAATGTTTCGGGCACACTTGGTAAATCTTTCACGGTACATACTGTGCCGCGACACATAGGTTGAAAATAGGGTTTATGTCCCGGGATCCCAGAAGATTTTTCAGTTTTAAATTTCCGGGATGCCGGACATACTTCCCAGGAAATCCCGGTTTATTGCATTTTAGTTGAAAGTCATGATTTGAAGCAGGGGTACTTAATACGTCGGTCGATTGCAACCGACGTATTTAGCAAAGGCTTGGAATTGCAGGTAAAGACCTTTTCTGGGACGAAGGTGAAGAAATTAGATACTAATTGTAACTGAAGACCTTTTTTTTAGTAATCACCTGCCATTTTGGACGAATATAGAGATATTGGAAATTAGTTGTAAGTAAAGACTTTTTTTAATCTTCGGTAAATTGTTTAGACGAAATTGTGTGAAATTTTGCCATTTTCGCGAAATATTTTGCAAAAGGAAGTTAAATTATTTTCTCGGAAAACTCCGGCATAATAAAAAGTCCAAGAAATTATAAACCCTACTTAAGAGGTTTGAAAACCACTACGTTAAAGTATTAACGTCGGAATGAAGGAAAGTACTATCGCTAAGTGGACGAAATCTTTGATAGTAAAAATGATTGCGATGAATTTCTTCATTAATTAAACTCCTTGCACCCTTCCTTGCAGTTTGCGTTTGAAAAAGAAGTTAATCAATCTCTTCTTTTTGTTAATGTACAGGTGGAAAAGGTGGGCTTTAAACTTATTATATCTGTTTACCGTAAACCCAAATTTACAGGAAAATACCTGAACTGGAAATTCTTCAGCCCTGGAAGAAGAAAAATCAGTTTAATTTCCACCCTTATAGATCAAGTCTTAATGATCTACTCAGACTGCAAGCTGAACTTAAAAAATTTTTTTCAATACTACTCATGAATGGCTACCCCGACCATGTCATTGAGAAAACAATTGCCTTTAAATTAAAAGATTTTACATCACTTACTTCACATAGTTGAGAAATGCCTTGTCTATCTTCATCTGCCCTGGTTGGAAACTCCTTTAGTTGGACATGAAAATAAAACAAAGCCAGTGTGGAAAAATGCTTCTTTGCATTAGAACAACGTGTTATTTTTACATCTCGTCCACTTCTTCCGGCAATCAAAAAGGACGTGTTGCCTGCTTTGCTTTCAAGCAATATAGTTTATAAATTTTCGTACCACTGTGATAGTTGGTACGTAGGCTGCACATCTCAACGATTACTGGACAGAATTCGTCAACACGTGCCAAAACTTATTAGAACCGGCCAAATTCCAAAGTCTCGCAACAATTCAACTCGTTCTGGCAAATTTTCAACTCCAGTCAACACCTTTTAGATAATCCTATGTGCGCCAACAATTACCGTAATGGAAAATTTACTATTTTTTATTTGGCCATTTCTCTTTTCATTTATCTTCTTTAAAAGCCGTTTACATCAAATCATACAACCCAAATTTATGCCGACAAAAACAGTTTGTTTACAACTTCAAACTCTTGCGTTGATTACGAGTTGTGACGCTTCTCTCAAACATCCAATCAACTTCGTTCAGCTTTATTAAAAAATCAATTAAATTTTTCTTTCCTTCCTTCCGACGTTTATCTCCGGACGAGTGTCGGACGAAAAGCTTAGAGATAAGTTTTTCCTTAGCTATTTTCAAATTCTATGCAATACATCACTTGTTAAAGTATTAATTCAGATACTGAAGAACACACACAAAAAAAGGAACAGCATAAATATTAAACGTGTGCTTTCATAAAGACTTTAAAAGCTACGTTTTGAATTTTTAAGCTCTTGTTCTCAAAACTTTTTATGTGGTTATATACGCGCGAAAGCATCTGCTGAACTCTGGTAACGAGCATGCGAAAGGAAAGCTCTTAAAAATATTCTTTAACGAGTCTTGCTTTAGCAAGGGTTGTCGAATAAAATTTGGCAGAAAATAAATGCTTGGGAGTCAGTTTTTGAAGGAAATGCTGAGTCCAAGCATGTTCAAACCAACTTGGACAATTTTTTTCAATGTTTCAGCAATCAGTACCCAAATACATGTATAGGTCATACAATTATGAAAAAACATTAAAAGTTTGAGTAGGGTATGTTATGATGTTAAGTTAAAAGTTTGTTAATTTTAATGTTTCTTAATTATTGTTTTATATGTAACTGTTTTTTATTAAATCTTTAAGATCTTTTGCTTCACCTAATTTCCTAAACTAGTGCTTCTCAACCTTTTTACCATCGCGGTCCAAAACGCTTGAAGCGAATTTGTTGCGACTTACTATATGTAAAGTAAAAATCTTCTTTGGTCTTTAAGTAAATTTGAAGTCCTAAAAGTGGTTAAATCAGTTGAAAGCCCTTGATGTAAAAAGAAACTACTTTTCACCACAACTAATGTGTTATTTGAACACATTTTTTACATCATCTTTGTGTGGCTTTTATTCAAATTTGCTGTGATTCACAGGTTCAGAAATCATGCCCTTAACATTTTGATTGGCTCCTATTATCCTTTTATTGTATGTCAGTAAAGGCAAGCATATTAATTCTTTGCGGCATATCTGTTAATAAGTCGGACAAGCTCATTTTTTCGCTTAATTTCGATTAAATTAATTGAGAGCAAAGCGTCCGGCAAAGGAGAGTTAATTGTATCTCAACAACGCTTTGATTTTTAGTTAAAACAGATTAATTTTAGTTTATTCATTTTTCTCGTTAAATTTGACGGAAATATTATGGAAGTGGAACAACTTGCCAAGGAACTGGACCAGTTTTTTTTACTTGTCTGCGGCATGTTTGTGTTGTGTAAGTGATGACGTTAAGTTCGAGTTGTTAATTGTAACAGGCCCCGGATTGTATTTTGCAGCTGATATATTTAGTTATCCATTTGTAATAAAAATATCTTCTTTTATGTTTAGTGAGATGGGCCTAAACTCGTTTCAAAGCAACATTTTCTGAAAAACAATTTATGCTCTTACTAATACTTTTCGATAATTAAATTAATAAAAAACAAGCTGCAACATTTTTGAGTAAAAATTTTGCGGATCTTCAATTATGTTGCAGAATGATGCAAAAAAATTTAATTCTTGTACAAACATGAACAGGTCATGCTTCCTGTAAAAATTATTTTATTTTCAATACAAAATTTTGTAATTGATCCAGTTATCGGCAGCGTTTATGATGCACACACTTGCACAGAATACCTTCATTACACAAATCTTTTCAGTCATGCAAGCTGGATTTGCCTTCTTGGAGGCAGGATCCGTGAGGAGCAAGAATACCACCAACATCATTATGAAGAACCTGATTGATCTCTGTACGTAGTTACGTTTCTCAAAATGCTATAAAAATGTTTTAAATATTGCATCAAAGACAAATGTTGAAGAACACCACAAAATAACCTATTACGTATTTAATATATTTTCGTACGCCATACATAGATTAAAGACAAAATTATATTTGCTGATTTTCAAATAGTAAATATAACTGTAAAATCTTTGCATTAAATTGCTTGTTAATTACTTTGTTAATTACTTTGGTTTTAAACGCAAAGAAAAATTTTGAATATTTTACCGACTTAGCACCTACATATTTTTATGTGGCTTGGTGTTTTCAATTACTTTGTTGTAAACGCATCTTACGCAAGCAATTATTTTCGTTTAGTTATCGGAGCTATTTCATATTACACATTTGGATATGCTTTCGCCTATGGAGAACCCGGAAATGGTTTTATCGGTCATAACTTCTTTTTTGCCAGCAATGTGGCGAACATTACTCTCAATGTAAGTTAGTTTACAATGTTTATGAACGTCTCCAATCATTACCATTTTCAACAGAGTTTATATAATTTACTTTGTTTGGCAACCTTAGTTTGACTTGAGCAGTACTATCGCTGCTACAAGGTCAAAAAAGGTTGCCAAACAAACTGGACTATATAACAACACAAAGAATTTCCATTTTATACATCTAAGGTATTATAGAAATATTTTATACTGTTTCCAAACGAGATTTTTGGATTTTTTTATATTCAATTAAAAAAAGACTATTTGAGGCTTAGAATTTGGTCAGCGATTGATTTTCAAGTGTTGAACCTCAATGGCGTTTGTCACACAAACGATTGTTTCCGCCAAATTGGTTTCTCAACGCATATCATACAAGAAAGCAGATTGTCACTTCGAGAAATGAACACATGTGACGTTCTGATTATAAGTTGATGTCTTTCTGCTCAAATATGGCACACACTCACAAAAAACTAAATTGTTTATTTAGTTTATTGCCGTTATCTAAATTGCTGCCTGTTTGTGGTCATTCGAAATATACCTTTTTATCCGCTACCTAAAGGTTCGTATCATTATCTTTTATCAGGGTTACCAGTTCGTATTTGTTTTCAAGATTTGTGATTATTTTTATAAACATTGTCTTAAGGAATTTTATTCTGCTTATTTCTAAAAAACGTGCTTAATTTGGAAAGTGTTCCGTTTTTAATAACATTTTTAGAAAACGTGTTTATTATAAGGTCTTCACTTAATGCCCGAAGATGAGAAAAATTTTTTTGGATTAAGCATAAAAGTTAAGACTTCCTTTTTTTAGTTTTCACTTGTCTTGTAGTTTTGAAAGTAGTTGTTTTGAAACTTTTTATACTATGGGTAATCAGCGGCGCTAATTTTTTGGTCAAAGGTAACCTTGTCTCTTGTCAATTTTTTGCGGTATCTTAAATATTTTTAATTTAAAAAGCCTTAAACAATAATTGTAGCTTGCTTAATAAAGGTTTCATTCGAGGAGCTGAACTGAGCTGTTTTTACAATTTAAAACGCAACCTGACAAGGTTTTTTTAATTGTTGTAAAGAACCTTTCAATCTTCTTATTGTTCATTTTAAATTTTTGTCACGTGTATGATGTCACAAAACAAAGCGTTTAATTCTTATCGATTAAAAAAAATTTAACATTATTTTTTTGAAAATAACGATTAAAATTTTTTACAAGTTGTTTTAAAAACTTTATCACGACTTTAAGATTTATCCTTATTGAAAAGAAGGCCGACAAATCTATTTCTTTATATATAATTCAGAAGGTTTTTTTTACGTGGATTGCTTTGTCCAACAAAGTTTTGAAAACTATTTTTGATTTAAAAGACTAGTTTGAGTGAGCAATGGTTTTGTAAAAAATCAAAGATTTACCAGCAAAGCATAAAGACAAAAATCTTTATGTTTGTGCTTCTAGCCGAGAAAGAGTAACTTGAAGCCAAAAAGAACGACTGAGAAGCAACAGAAAGGAACGACTGGAAAAAACTGCTTACGCATGAATTCTTCTTGCCATTGTGACGTTTTCTAACATACCATTACCAAATAATATCATGAAAATGCGCTCTGCACAAAATAAGAGCTGTCTGCGAAAAGTTGAATATTTGTTTGAAATCCGACTAAGACATTTTATTATTAAAAAAACACAAAAAATTTTTTAAACATATATCAAAAACTAAAACACTTAAAGATTTGCAATTCAAAAGTTCAATAAATCTTTTTATCGTTTTCAAAACATTTAAAATGGTAATTTTTGTCGTTTGGAAGTTCAAACTTTAACTTTTACAACATACTACGAATAGAGTGATAAAAATGAAAACAAGAAAAATTACTTTTTTGACATGACTCAAAAGTTTCGGTCATAATATTGTGACTATAAAAATATTATCTTGTCGTATTCGAGATCTCGACAAGCGGCGATGAGGTTAACCATGAGCAAATGGGATATTTTTGGAGTTGATGTTTCGCATTTAGATCATATGTCAGGCTATTAATACAATAATTTGAACTAATCAAAAAGCATACAATGCATCACGTGATAGTTTCTTAAACTTGATCTGCATGAACAACGAGGTCTGACGGTTTTATTTTATTTATTTATTTTCATTTTTATTCACAATCAACTTGAAATTAATCACAGTGCATGTAGAAATAAAGATTGTAATATAGTTTTGAGTGGGAAAATGTGAAAATCAATTTCAACTCTAAGATATCCAACTCAAAAAACGATCACGTGATGTATTGTATGCTTTTTCATTACCTCAAATTCATTAACTCAAAGATTTTTTCGATAACTAAAATAGGAAATTGTGTTTGCAGCCTGTGATCGTGCATATGATCTGAATGCAAAACATCAATTTAAAAATATCTCATTTGCTCATGGTTAACTTCATCACCGCTTGTCCAGATCTCGACTATGACAAGACATTATTTTTATAGTCACAATATTATGACCGGAACTTTTACGTGATATTAAAAAAGCAATTTTTATTATTCTATTTGGAGAATGCTACCATTCAATCTGATCGTGTAATCACCAAGAACAAGCGTTGCTTTGTAGAATGCAAAAACCCCAAACGTCAAGATTTTCTGGGAAAGTCCGGAATTTTAATGTTCAAATTTTTGTCACGGAGAAATCTTAAAACGTGTTAATATGTCCGGGATTTTCAAATTATGCATTTTATGAAATTTTACTAAAAACATTTTTACAACGAGAATTTTTTTAGTTTCAAGAAAATGTTCTTGAGTGAAATATTGAGTAAAATGCAGTTGCATTTCGTATGGAATATCTCATAAGTAAACGAACACATGTGGATGGTATAAATTTTTTCCATTTTCATTTCATCTGTATATTTATCCTTTTGAATCGCAGGAAAGTGTCGTAGGCGCTATGTACAGGGCACGCAGTTACCATAGCTTGCTTCTGGAGATGCCAAAATATTTTTGTACGGTTGAAATTTTTTATTTTGGTATTTTTTAGTTTTATGGAGATATGAATGATATTTAGAACTGCTTGCCAACACCGCTAAGCAAGGGAAAGTGCCAAAAATTGTCATTCCCAAGGACACAACAGAATGGCGTGAGTAGGTTTTAAACCGCGACCATGCTAATCGCAATCACGACGCTCCTAACCACTTCACAACGTTGCCGAATTAAAATATTTTTAATCAAGTTTGTAGTTTGAAATGCAGTAGACGTCGGTTGATCCGGATTTGATTTGACAGACAAAATCATCCGTATTAAGCAAAGATCCGGATTATTCAAAGACTATTTTTGCTGTCCTTCAGTTATCCAGATCTGATTCAGGCAGTTCAGCAGTCTGGGGTAGTAAAAGGATAAACCCTCGGCCCCAATCCTGTTTGTGTCTGACCTGTAGTGGATACCCTTCAAACGACGACGAGTTATCCGGAGTCGTAGAACATCAATAAAAGTCATCTTAATTAAACTTGTGAAGACCGAATACTTGAATTATTTTGAAATGAACAAATTTTTGTTGCAGAATAACCATACGCTACACATTTACACTGACACACAGATCAAGCGCACTTCGCTGCAAAAAAACAGTAATTTTGGATTATCGCAGCACTTCAGTGACAGGTCATTAAGTATTTCCATTGATTGAAAAACAATATCCTCCGTGCCAGGGCATGTACAGCCAAGCCTATAGCGCTGCAAAGTTCTCATGGCTGCATAAGCGTCACTTAGTTTTGGGAACGAAATTTGCTTGGACTGTAATTTGGTTGTAGTTAAACATCAACCAGTAAGCAGTTATTATGGCCAAAGAAAACCGCAATCTATCTTTGAAATAAATCTTCGATCTGTTAACTACATAGCAAACTTATAAAAGAAGTAACATAACAAATGCTTTTACTGCAACTGTAATGTAAAATGATGATTACGGTGGACACTATGATAGACTATGATAATTGTTCGTTCGTAATAATTTTAATCTTACAAAACTTTAGTTAGTTTCTGTTTGGAATGATCTTAATTTTATTATGACATAATATTGCAACGACAAAGTGATAATCGCATAGTCGGTAAATCTCCTCCTTTTGTGTGACTTAAATTATTTGCAAGTTGCTTCAGGATTGTTCTGATATTTCTTTCTTTTTGTTCTACGCCAGACAGTAATGACGTAATACGCTTTGTCGCGGTCCATCGACTTGTTTATTTGTAGCGCATGCAGTGACGGAGTGTGAACTTTGCTCTACTATGGAAGAGGCCCTATGGTTCTAGCGCATTCGAGATAAGGGTTTCTCTCTACAGGGTGGGGCATAAATATTGCAACAACAGTTCAATCATAATTTTTTATGTTGAAAACCAATTTTTCAACTGTTTCTTGTCTTTTAAAGGCTTTGCAAATAATAATTATTAAATATTTTCCATTGTTGGTTCACTAAATTTGATTTGTTGTGAAATTATTATCGAAAAGGGACACTTATTAAAATATATCATGCGGTATGCTCTGATTCTAAAATTGCAAAGAGTCTTTTTGTGGATAGATCAACTGTTTGGAGAACTTTGAAGCGATATAAAGAGCGTGGTGACTTTGAGGATCGGCCTTGAAAAAGAAGACCCGATTACAACAAACTCCATTACCTGTAAAAGCGGTATGGGAACGGATCAGACGGAACCCAAGGAGGTTTTTGAGAAAGATGGCAGTGCAGAGTGGAATTAGCCTCAGAACAATCAAGAGAATTCTTCGCGAATACCTAAGAATGTCATCATTTAACCTTGCAACGAAAGCAAACTCTTACCAAATCTCAAAAGCAAAAAAGATTAGACAGAGGCAAAATTTTGTTGAATGCAATGAAGAGAGGCACGGCTGGGGAAATCGTCTGGTCTGATGAGAAATTATTTACTGTTAAAGTACCTCACAATTGCCATAATGATCGAGTTATTGAAAATAAAAACAGTTATGAGATTCCAGAGGAAACAAAAGAGTCTTTCACACCATGAAACCGGCCTTTGTCATGGTTTGGGCTACATTTCTTCCACCCGGAAGTCTCCCTTCATTTTTGTGGATTAAAAGCGCAAAATTAATGCCGAATCTTACACTAATGTTATCCTGAAACCATGAAAGATTCTATTCCAAGCATTTTGGTAGTTACAAACTCTGGGCCTTTTAGCAGGATAGGGCACCAGATCACACTGCGAATATCACTCAAGTGTAATGCAGAGATTATTTACCGCGTTTTTGGCCCAAAAAGAAGTGGCCTCCTTGTTCACTGGATCTCAATTTAATGGACTTTTTAGTTTGGTCAATACTCGAAACTAAAGCCTGTTCAAAAGTTCATCATTCTGTTAAGGATTTAAAAACTTCTCTTACACGATCTTGGGACCAAACTCCTCAAGAAATGCTCTGTCCCGCAGTAATTGCTACCCGGACACGATTTGAAGCTGTAGTTTCACAGAGAGGGGATTAATCGAGTAAAAGTTATTTTCAATTGGTGATTTATTTTTATATGTAAGGATACATAAACATTATAGTTAAAAATTTTTGTATATTATCTATTTTTTACACTTAATTGTTGTTGCAATAATTACGCCTCCACACTTTATCCTAGAGCAGGGTTTCCCAAACTTGTGCGGCTTTGGAACCCGAGAAGATTGAAAATTTATTGCGAAGCCCACAAAAAAAATATTATAGAACTAATAAAAATAACAATAAACACTTTCTAATTAAATTAATATGTAATGACTAGGATGCATTTGCTTTTTGTACTTAAAAATGTGTCAAATTTGGGCTTAATTGAAGTCACTTGCAAATAACTTTTAGCATTTAGCCGATTTCTGTATTTAGTCTTAGTGGCTGCATACAGTGAGAATGTTTTCTTGCAGAGATAAGTTGTCGGCAATCTCAATAAAATTTTGAGAGCTTGAATCGAAATTTCTGGAAATTCTTCCCTCAAGTTTTATTAAATTTTCAGCTATTTTATGAGCCTCGCCATGCTGAGCTATCCGAAAACTAACTTTGTAAGAAGCCCTAAGGGCATTTTTGTGATCTTTACTTACAAACGATTCAAATTTTTTCTTCTTTTTTTTAGTTTTTGGTATTTATTTCTAAAATAATTAATACCTGAATTTTTCAGTTGAGAGCGTTTTTTTCTAAATGCCGTTTGAGCTTTGCAGGGAAAAGACTGACTTTTGAAATAAGTGTTCCACATTCTACACAAAGTTTATTTGGTCTTTCTTCGTTACAAGTATAAATAAAACCATAACTCAAATAACTGTCATCATATTTTCTCTTTTTAGAAACTTTTTCAGTTTCTTTTTTAACAAGATGCGATGGCAAAATTGATGTGTTTGTAACAGGTTCGGCAGTGGTTTCAGTCGAAGTAGGCTTACTTCGGTTTCTTTTAACAGTTTACCATTTATCCATTTCAAGGGTACAAAGCAAAAATTTTTAAGGCACAAAATATATACAATCACAATTTTTGAGTGTATTTATAATAAAATAATGCTACATTGATACAGCACAGTCCGCTAATCATACTCAAAGTTTCACTCTAGATTAACAATTATTTAGCACTGCAATTCAACAGGAATAGTATGAACACACTACCCTGTATTTTACGAACACAAGTGCCCGCAGAAGCCAGCCATTTAAAAATGAAACTTCGTCCGCATTGCTTTTCAATTCGGACACGGCATTTTTGTTACGAAAATGCGTCTAAAATTTAGCATGTTTCGCACTAAATTAACAACACTCTGCTGACTTTCCAAAAGTAGCGCGCAACGCAATAATATAAAGGAATCTCATACGTAAACGTGTATAAAGAATAGCAAAATGGTAAAATAACTAATACATAAAAAAGTTATTTAAAAAAAAATGGCGTGCGGAGCCCTAGGGCTCCACACGGAGCACTTTGGAAAACTATGCTTTAGAGCAGTGCTTTTCAAACTTTTTTTCACTACGGCACACTAATAAACTTTGAATTTTCCTGCGGCACACTTACATTATGAAGACGAAAGCTGCGGCACACTTACAACACTAAATACACTCTTCAAGTTTACATACGAAAATTATATTTAATATATAAAAGTAACACCTAATGAAAGGGTGTGCCTACAGAAATTGTTTTAATACAGGGTACAACAGGGATGTCCAACCAGTGGTGGATATTGGGTGAGGCGAATGAGGCAGGGGCCCCCTTAAAAATACCGCATATAGTTTCATTTTGCTGTATATTTTTTTGTAGAGATCACCATGATTTGGGAGAAAAATGGCAAAATATGAGATCAAATCGAAGTGAAGACCTTTTTTTTATTTTTTTTAGAGATCACCATAATTTTGAGAAAAAAGGGAAATACGAGATCAAAGCCCCCTTTTTTTTGAAGAACACCAATTTTTGGGAATCCTTGCCTCGAGCCCCTAACTTTGAATATCCGTCACTGTGTCCATCTTGTTTTAATTTGGACTAAATTTTAAATCAAGCCAAAGTCGCTGGGACGCAAAAAGCTTGTCATGCAGAATCTCGCTGCAATTTCTTGATTTTTGTCTCTAAAATCAAGTGTTCTGTAAAAAAAAAGAAAGAAGATGGACCAAGACTCTATCTATGACTTTTTTTCAAAACGCGAAAATTTCGCGGCACACAGTTTGGGAAGCCCTGCTTTAGAGGGTTCGAGTAAAACGTTCTCTACTCGATTGAAACATCACGTGACGCTATTCTATATAAGCAAGTGCAGAGCGCAGTGATTATTCCAGTGATAAATCCCATTCCATTCGAGTGAAACTCCAGTGTTGGTTCGAGCGCAGAGCGAGGGCAGAGGCCCAATAGTTATTAATAAGCGTTGATTAACAAGTGTTGTAATTGTTTTGCGTAGCGTTTTGGAGATTGGTTCTACGGAGGTAGAATTATTTGTGTTGGACGAATTAAAGTCGTAGCGCTGATTTCGCTTTGCGGGTTGGCAGAGCGTGGAAGGAGAGTTTCGTCAATTGGTAGTTTTTCCATGAATTTTGTAATACATTCTTTTTTGTTAGAGATAGTGGTCTCTGTCTGATTGCGGAGAGGACTTTTCAAAAGAATCAATCTGAACTTAGTTGAAACCAACTGTATAAGAAGTTTCAGTCCCGTAGCAAACTACTTCTTGAGTCGGAATAAATAAAAAATTGTCTGTGACAATAATAGACCACAAAATGAAGACTATTGATGTAGACAAAAGATTCTATGTCAAAGGTAAAGCGGAAAAATACGGATTAAAAATAAAAACGAAACAAATTTTATCCAAATAGGCAAGATCCAGATTAAATAATCCAGATAATTCAAAGCTTTTTATTAAGAATTATTTAAAAATTCATTTGTATTTTCAGTTTTATCCGAATTAAGTGACATTCCACATTAACCGAATTCGAATTAACCAAGGTCTACTGTACTTGTGAAAAGCTGCTTGAATGATGAAAAATTTACTGCACTACGAACATATAAAATGCTGCAAGTATTTTTAATCATCCAAACATTCCGTATGGCCATCAGAACTGCTGAAGATTGTACAGTTTTTGTTTTTTGTGGTACTCACAATACAAGTTGTGAAAGAGTATTTTCACTGATGCAAAAGCAGTGGACAAAAAAAGATGATTATTAAGACGATAAAAAAAATTTTAACGCTCCGTATAACTTTAAAAAGATTGACTATGTCGTAAAAAATCTATAAGGTTTTGATTGTCCAGCAAGAGCTTGTTAAAGAAGATCAGATCTTCGACAAAATATGCGTAATCAGAAACAGTATTAATTGTTTGTAGGCTCCACTGTTTTAGACTACGTTTATTTTTTGTATTTTTCTTGTTGCCTATTGTATGATAATTTTGTGCTGTTTTTCGTTTTCATAAATGTTCTTATTTAGAAGAAACAACTGGCATTTGTTTTAGTAAAATACAACAACTTTACTATTTTCGTTTTGTTCCGTATTTATCTATCATTGGGAAAGCGACAGGGGCAAATGTGCTCTGGATAAATCCGGAATTTATATCATAATACAACTGTTTCTTCAAGAAAAATAGGTTAACTTCACCGACATAAATTTATCAGGGATCGTTAACTAACATAAACCTATTCACATATGTTAGACCTATCATATACGTCATAATCAAAAAGCTTTTTTGAAGCGTTTAAAATTTTGTTGCTTGGTCAAAAAACTAATAACCATCAACATGAACACTTGTTTAAACTAATCATTTTTAAATTTTCTTGTTTAAATTAAAAAAAGACTGCTGATGAACGTCATAATCAAAGAACTTTTCTGAATATTCTTGATTAAATTCAAGGAAATTATTTGGCATCATTAATAACAACTAACATAAACACATTAAACAAACTCGCAACTTCAAAGGCTTGATCGTAAAACTATGAAGCTGGGTTCGATTCCAAACAAAGATTTACTTCGTCTACTATCATTTCAAATTCTTTCTAGCATTAAAGTTGCAGCGATTGTGTTAATTTAATATTGGGTTTGCCGTTCAAAACCTTCAGACCTCGTGCTTGATGCAATGTCCATGTATTGGACACGCTGGTACAACGTGGTTTGTGGTTTGTTCACGGACCCCATACACGCGATTTGATGTAAATGAGAAAAAAGATGTCCAACTCCAGATGTATTTATTTTCTATCGTTTAGGCACTTATGCTGTAATCTTAGGGCATATTACGTATACTAGACGTAAATACGCATAAATAAAAACTCTTGGTTTTGTACAACCTGTAAGTTTTAGCATTTGTGTGTTTGAACAATTTCTCGATTTCATAATCGCACTTGCGTGTTTGTCCAAGTTTTGAAAAAACAAATTCCTAAAAGAAATAAGAAGTGAAAGTTATTAAAAACAGAAAACCCCAAGATCATTTGTAGAGAGATGTTAATACACACGCATATATTCAATATACTATTTTGTAGTTTTACGTACATGCAGATTTACTGCTTTATTAAGAAAACTAACTTTATTTTATTTTATTTTTTGTTGTTCAGGACAATGTAACATTAGCGTATCTTCAATTTCCAGAAGATTACTACGCTTTGTGGTTTTACCAATTCGTATTTGCTGCCACTGCTTCAACAATCGTGTCTGGCGCAATGGCTGAGAGGACAGAGTTCAAAACCTACATGGTTTACTGCATATTTCTAACCGGTTTTGTTTATCCTGTAGTATCGCATTGGGCTTGGTCTGACAGCGGATGGTTAGCCACAGGAGCAGGTTGGTTTAAAAACTTTGTCTGATTTTTCTCAAGTTACCTGCTTGGCAAATTACAGTCCTCTGACCACACCCGACACAGCAAAGAAAATTGTTTTTAAAAAATATATTAACTATACTGCTCGCTTGGTGGTAAATCATGTGTTACGAACATGCTTTCCTTGCTAGATCTGGCATTGCGTACTTATAAGAAACTACCTCACAAGAAATTGTACGTTATGGTTGGGAGCAAAGAAATAGTTAACCGTTCTAAATTTCATATTTGAACATGTGATAAATGCTTACATGTATATTTGATCACAATTGTTTACTGCTTCACTTTTTAGTATATTAGCTATGCTATGCTAGTAACTGTGGCTGTAATCCTGTTTTGGACTTCTAAAGCCTTTGCTTGTGCAACGACTATCAAAAGTAAAAGGCTATTTCTAATTATTTCTTAGTTGTTCGATAATTCAGTTGAGGCAATACGCGACAAAAATCGTAAAGAATGAGGAAAAACACTAAAGACTTGCTTAAAAATAAAATAATTAAGTTGCAAAACCTCGCTATTCAGGGACTTTCTAATTTATTATTTTTGGTCCATTCGAAACTCTAGAAAATGCTCAGATTGATGCACAATATGGAAAGGTCAATATTAAAGATACCTAAACAAACAGTTGTTCCGGTATCCCTGGTCAGTATTTATATGCATTCAAAACAATTACGACTTTAAAACTAAAAAATGCAAATGTATTTCTTTTTTCTTCCTTGTTTGTTGATACAATATAAGAACAGAATTTCTCAAAGAAGTATCGTATTGCGTATCGTATTTATAGTCAGTTGAAGTGCTTACGGGTACGTTGAGCGGAAAAGAAATACTAAATGGAAGTGAAACTTGTCGAGCTGCAAAGCTACATTTAAAATCTCACTCTGATGTTTTATCCCTGCGGGAATTTACAAGAACTATCTTAAATAAAAATATTATTTGCAACCTCACTAATCATGCTAAAAAAATAATAGCATCAAATATACTTAAATATAAATAAATACTTTCGTCTGAGAAACTTAGCAAAAACAAGTTGGATACACCATTTGATATGATCATCATCGAGATTTTAAGCTATGCTTGTTGCCTCATCAAATTTAACATTAGGACTTCAGAAATTTTCAAACAAAAGACAGGGTTAAGCGTTAAATTAATGTTGAGGCGTCAATAATGCGTAATAAGTTTATATTTTATGTTATTATTAGTTTTAAAATCTGAAAATTATATCACAAACAAAAACAGAATATTTTTGTTAACGGAAAATTAATACTACTTGTTGACACCAAAAAAATTTCTTGACTCCTATTTCGTAAATAGAAGCTGCCAAGAACAATCAGTAAGCAAATAAACTGTAACTAAACCGTTCTGGGAAAGCGCATTACAGTGGACCTAGCACTGGCCTGGAAATGAGAATGCGGGCCAAATGTAGTCTCACACGTTTCGTTTATGAAATGTCCACTGGGCAGCATGGATATCTACTTTGGCGTGGTTGTTCCATAGTTATCGCGCAGCAATCACAAACAAATATCTGGTCTGGTAAGCATCTGTAGATCCAATAGACCGTGCAGTTTGTGCTCACGACATATTCAGCTGTAGATTACATTGGAAATACCGTAGGCCAGTTATGCATTTCTTTGGCATTAGCACCCCATCATGATTATACAAGTCGCCTAAACAGTAGGCATATTAAGCGCGAAGATATTTTTTTAATTATGCCATAAGATGGTGACGAAATGTGTGCCATCTTAAACTGAACCATTACGTTTTCTTCAAAATAGATCGAAACTGTACAGATTGGTAAAGATTTATGATTTTCTTAACTTTAAACATGGGACATGCTGTAGGAGGAGGCAAGTAACGCAGTGCCTCACCTGTGGAAATCAAGTAAAGCAGAAACAAAATATTGAAGTCATAATCTTTGCGAAATTGGTGCAATTTGCTATTAGTTGAAAAAAGTTAGTAAAAATTATACCGTACTTGTAATAGTTTAATTAGTTTTGTTCTTTATCCTAAATTTTTTTATCGTTTTATTATTGTATTTTTAGCGCTTTAATCATTTCGTCAAGTGTTTCTTTTTACAAAATCGCTAATACTACACGCACGCTACTGAGGCAGCTTCGCGACTTGCCTCCGTTCGGACAAAAAAAGAAAAAGTGAAACAATATAGCGCTTTTTTCTCTTTTGGTTAAAATATCTGTTGAAGTAAGAGAGACTTGAGGCATGCCGCGATTGTGAAGTCGTAGACTAGAAAAAACTTTCTCTTACTCCAGACATTTGCTAAAACAAGATAAATCGTTTTTTTTTTTTTTATTAAGTCCGAATACACGCATTAATTCAATGTTTAAAGTTCAATTTTTTACAGCATTTTTATTTCTAACTGACACTAATTATAAACTAACCCTTACCTTAACTTGTAAAAATTGATTGCAAAATTTTTTACTTCCAATGTGAAGACAATTGAAACTAATAAAGCAATTGCAATTATGAACGACAATAGTCCTTTTAACTTTTAGTCTGAAAAGGTCGATTGTCTGGCAGTATCTTTAGCGAACCGTCGGGGACTAAGTTTCGAGTTCATTTAAGCCAGTGATTTTAAACAAAAGCACGCCTTCCTTGAAGGAAGTTAAAAAAATTCAGGGGGTCAGTTGTAATTACACGTTATTAACAATGCCTATATATAGCCATCTTTAAAAACACTATTTGTCTCCAATCAAGTGTGCATGAGAACTGAAGTCTCGTCTTCCATTTCAAGAAAATACTTTTTAGCACCTTTTTCCACGACTTTGCTTTTTTTATACTACGACTTTGTTTTTTACTTCGCCGAAAAAAATTTATTGGGAGACACCGAAAAATTTTTGAATCGTTAGGACAGGGGCTCTCAAACGGGGCTTGGGGAAGTCCATAGTAGGAGAATTTTGTATTTTCAGAGGGAAATTTGTTTTTAATATAAATAAATGTTTTACATATTAACTGTAATACTTTACAAATTTTTTTTATGAAGAACATTTTAAAAAATCGATTAATTTTGGTAATTTTTTTTAGCGACCACTATCATTTTGGCACAAAAATCGAGAAATCAAAGACATTCCACGTGAAGACTTTTTTAGGGAGAAATTTAGTTTTGAATATTGGTTAAAGGGACCCATGAAATTAAAAAGGTTGAGAACCACTGCGTTAGGAGGTAATGGGTCAACGCACAATCAATTTGGCAACCTCCTGAAGATACATTTAGGAGGTCATGGTTTTGCCAAAAAAATGAGCTAACAGTCTGAAAATTTGAGAATTTAAGCCCCCTTCCTCCCCACCTGGATGCGATTATGAAAGGTTTTGAAAGTACACGAAAGCAAAGGCTCTGATTCAAAATCAAATTCCTAAAGATTTTTAAAACCTAAATAACTGATTTGTCTCTAAATAATAAATAAACAAATTTCCCAACTTTAATGTTAAGGAAACTGAAAATTTTGGCAAGTTTTTCATAAACGGAACATATTTTCGTCGGCAGCGTGGTCAAGTAGCTAAAGCGCCGTGCTTGTGATCAACATGGTATCCGTTCAAAATCTATTTGAGCCATTTTGTCGTGTCCTTGGGAAAGACACTTTACGGCATTTTCCCCGGCTTATTGGTCTTGGCAAGAAATAAAATTAGTACTAACGTTGTTTTAAAAAATTATTGCCTCAACAACCACAAGCTTCACGGCACGTCTCTGCTTTAAACTCATATTTGGTTTCTTGCTTTATGAAATGAAAGGATATCGTCACAGTCTTAGCGTAATTGATCTTCAACCTCCAAATTTGGAGATACATTGAAAGTGTAGTCATGTTTTGACCTAAAGTCCTTTTCAAGGCCTTATCATTAGAATAAACATACTATTCGAGATTATGGAAGGCATATCCTAAGAATCCTGTTTAAAACAATTATTTGAATAAACATTTGGTGGTACAGAATTTGAAGATTGCTTGAAGTAAAAGATTTTTCTTCCCAAAGCTTTTCATCTGACACTCTTCAGGGGAAATCGTCAGAATGAAGTAGAATAGAAACCGAACTAATTTATAAAGGAAGAAAGTAGAGTTCTCATTGGCTGAAAGAGTCAACCAATGAGAGAAAAGTTTAAGAAATTTTCAAAGAGTATACGAATTCTTTTTGCTTACACAGAAAGGGATTGAGAGATTTAATGAAAGTCGCTTCAAGAGCAGAAAGGTGAAAGGAAGAGCGACCTCGAGCGAGAATAGAAAATTTTTCGTTGCTGTAATGGAGGGCACATTGGGCGTTGTCAAGAAGATGTTGACCAATAGCGGATTCGTGAAATTGTTGTGGGCGTATGTTGTTTTTGCAAGAGCGGGAAAGACTTTGGCGGTTGGCCGAGGTACGAGGATTGGTGATGGATTTAGGAACGTGTTGTTTAATTCGCTCTTCTAGCCGTTGAGACGTGCGACCAACGTACCGACTATCGCAGTGGCACCAAAACTGGTAAATAACATTGCTGTGATGATGGGAAGGTAGCACGTCTTTCTTAATCGCTGGAAGGAGCTGTCGGGTGTTGAAAATAACACGTGGTTCGACGGAGAAAAAGCAGCGTTTCACAGCAGACGTAATCTGCTTTTCGAACTTCATCGAAACGCTTCCAATCCATGGGATGTGTAGGTAGACAGGGCACTTTTTTACTGTGTGGACCGGGTTAGAATTTATTTGTTGAAGTTTTCGCTTGAAAGCCGAATTGATTACACGTTCCGGGTAGCCATTTTCCAAAAGAATTGAACGAATTTTGCCAAGCTCTTGGTCCAGTTTGCTTTTAGAACAAATCATAAAAGCTCTGTGAACGAGAGTACCAATTAGATTGATTTTCCGTTTCTGTGGACTAAGTCCACAGAAGACTAAGTCCACAGAAACGGAAAATCAATCTAATTGGTACTCTCGTTCACAGAGCTTTTATGATTTGTTCTAAAAGCAAACTGGACCAAGAGCTTGGCAAAATTCGTTCAATTCTTTTGGAAAATGGCTACCCGGAACGTGTAATCAATTCGGCTTTCAAGCGAAAACTTCAACAAATAAATTCTAACCCGGTCCACACAGTAAAAAAGTGCCCTGTCTACCTACACATCCCATGGATTGGAAGCGTTTCGATGAAGTTCGAAAAGCAGATTACGTCTGCTGTGAAACGCTGCTTTTTCTCCGTCGAACCACGTGTTATTTTCAACACCCGACAGCTCCTTCCAGCGATTAAGAAAGACGTGCTACCTTCCCATCATCACAGCAATGTTATTTACCAGTTTTTGTGCCACTGCGATAGTCGGTACGTTGGTCGCACGTCTCAACGGCTAGAAGAGCGAATTAAACAACACGTTCCTAAATCCATCACCAATCCTCGTACCTCGGCCAACCGCCAAAGTCTTTCCCGCTCTTGCAAAAACAACATACGCCCACAACAATTTCACGAATCCGCTATTGGTCAACATCTTCTTGACAACGCCCAATGTGCCCTCCATTACAGCAACGAAAAATTTTCTATTCTCGCTCGAGGTCGCTCTTCCTTTCACCTTTCTGCTCTTGAAGCGACTTTCATTAAATCTCTCAATCCCTTTCTGTGTAAGCAAAAAGAATTCGTATACTCTTTGAAAATTTCTTAAACTTTTCTCTCATTGGTTGACTCTTTCAGCCAATGAGAACTCTACTTTCTTCCTTTATAAATTAGTTCGGTTTCTATTCTACTTCATTCTGACGATTTCCCCTGAAGAGTGTCAGATGAAAAGCTTTGGGAAGAAAAATCTTTTACTTCAAGCAATCTTTAAAACAATTATAGTATATACATGTAATTGTTAAAAAAAAAGAGGAGTTAGGACCAATATTGAGGAACGTTGTTGTTTAGAAGCAAAATTTACTTGACTTCTTGTCACTTGTAGGTGAGAGTGACCTTCTGTTCCAGACAAGCTCAATAGTTATTACAGCGAAAACCTTACCAGCTTGCAGGTAAGGTTGCAAAGCCAGAGACTGCAGTACGCTACTTCCAAATCGATAAAATAGCAATGACCTTCCTAAAAATCATCGACGATTTATGTAAAAAACGTCTTGATCTTCAGTTCAATTTTTGTGTTTATAAGCAGCCTTTTTTCTAAACGTAGTTTCGCGTAACAGGCATGCTCTGCAATGGAAAAGCAAACATTAGTTGTGTAATAACGAAACTTTTCCAGAATGCGTTTACCAAGTAAACAAAGTAAAAACTAACACTCGCAAACAATAGATCTTTATTACTGACAGTGTTCCAGCCGCTAGAATGAAAACCAGCGGCATCCTTAGCATTGTACCTTACCGGTATCCTTACCATCAGTGGAATACGTACTGTTCAAGCTCTCCCAACCAGTTAAGTTAAGTACTGCATGGCCATACTAGCACTTGGCATGTTATAGTCAACATGTAGGCAATTCAAGTCACCACCGCAAAGACAGAGATAAGAAAACACTGGAAGATGGAGGCTTGCAATCATGCTGGTGGGGATTTGAAAACGTCGCTATTTTGTAGGCATCACGCACATGTAGATGGATATTGGTCGAGAAATGTGCATTTCATGTGCTCATGAACAAACGTGTCAAGGTGTGCTTCCTGCTTACAAAAACTCAGATAGTTTAAAATTTGAAAGCACTAGCTTTTGCGCAGTAGTGCAATAAGTCTCGCGTAAGATGAAAAAACTCTTATTGTAAAAACGTTCATCTTGCTTGCAGTGAAGCCATCGATATTTGGTTAGAAAATGGTGAGCCTTCAAAACTTATGGGCAATATGCCCAAGAGGGCAGTGTTCAGCGTTCATTGTTCAGTCCTAAATAGGACATTTGCATATTAGCAGACTTTAGATAAAGATCGGAATAGGTAAATAATCATCTGTTTTGGCAGATTTAACTTCGTTTAGTCATTAAACAACACTAACAAATGTTCTCATAGCCTTGGTAATAAAAAAACATCTGTCATTCGGCCTTGCTTTATGATGTTTTGAATTTTTCAGTTATTCTCATCCAAAGAATCATACTTCTAGTTTTATTTAATGTTTTTAATGACAAGGTTGTCATAAAAATATAAAAAGAATTCAATTAGTTTTTAATATTATGGTCCTTTTGAATTATTTGATTCGAGTGGATAATACAAATATTGAAAAAACAAATCTATTCAAGTTGTTTGCGACTATGATGTGCTTAGTGCGTAGTAACAAAGAGATCGTGTACATTTATATTATTTATACAATCCAGGAACCCCAAACCTGGAGTACATTGACTTTGCGGGATCAGGAGTTGTTCATATTCTTGGAGGAACAGCGGCTCTTGTAGGGGCTGCTTTTGTAGGACCGCGAATTGGGCGATTTAATAGCGATGGATCGCACAACGATATTCCAGGCCATAGCGTCACAGTGAGTACTTAAAAATTGTTTTCTTCATCCTTTTTGTTGTATAAAATGGTAGAAAGGTTTGATTATACGATGGTAATCCTTGTAGCACTTTACATCACTTAAACGTTGTCTTAATACAGGTTGCATCTTTGGGAGGATTCATTCTCTACGTTGGGTTTTTGGCGTTTAACGGAGGATCTCGGTTATCAATATCAAACCCTGGCGATGGCCTGGCAGCGTCAATCGCTGTCATGAGTACGATCCTGGGAGGAGCAACATCTGCCATTGTCACGATGATCCTTTGCAAAGCTACTGACGCAATCAGGGGACAGGACCATTATTGGTCTCTTTTAATGACAATAAACGGAGGTTTGGCCGGTGAGTAAGCAAAACTTTTAGAATAACAAGAATCTAAGTTAAAATTTTTGTATAGGTTAGAGATGACCGTAATGCCCAATACTAGCTCGCAGAGGCATAGTCCGCAGAGATATAATGGCGGGTGCTTTTTAGAGCAACTATTTATTATCTTTTAAATAGCGTTTTGCTTAACTTTTAAAGATAAAGAAGAGTTTTTTGGAAAATAATTTTCAGTAAAGTCTCCACCAATGTTCATTAAAAACAACTTCGCGCGCTTAACACAAACATAAATTAGGTTAGATAAAACTTTATACTTCAAAGTTTTATTAATAATGACATCCCAGTTTCTGTCACGCGAAGGTTTGGATTCAATTTATAAAATGTTCAAATCCGACGCTGTCAAGAGTTCGATCCAAGAGTTCAGTCCAAGAGTTCGCTGTTATTGCGATTATAAAAGTTGTTGTGTTGGCCAATTGCAATGTTGGAAAGATAGCCACGACTAACTCTTACAAGTTTAGGTATAGGAAAGAGTATCAAGAAAGTTTTGGGTTCTTCTTAAAACTGAAATAAATATAATATTCATGTTCGATTCTTATCCGCGTATCGAAATAGTTTTACAAACGTTTTCGTTGATTCAGGAATGGTTTCAATGTGTGCCGGATGTACTCAGTTTAGACCGTGGTTCGCTGTTTTGATTGGTGCGATTGCTGGAGTAGCTTTTTTTTCTTGGCATCACATAATCTTAAAGATTCGAATTGATGATCCTTTGGATGCAGTCGCAGGTCAGTTACTTGTACTTGGGCACATCATGCAAGGGCAAAGCGCATATGGGTTTGATTTAGTTTTCGAAAATCGTCTCAATTAAACTTTGTCCAATAACTTTTTGTACGTGAACAATATTGAAGAAAGCCATTAAGTAGCGGTTGTATTTTGGTTTAGTTCATTTGGGAGGAGGATTAACCGGTGTTCTTTTGGCACCGATATTTGTTGAAAATGGATTGATAGAAAACGGACAATATGTCGGGGGTATTGTTTACGGAGGAAGCAGTTTATCGTTTAAGGTAAGTTTGCTAAGAGTCATGGCATTTTGCAAAAGTCTGGATTTTTAAATTGCTTAATTTTAGAGTTTTGGATGGAACTTACTGGGGGCTGTTACCATAATGACGTGGACTGGAACTTGCTGTACTATCATGTTTGGGACTATGAAATATCTGAATGTTCTTCGAGTACAAACCGAAATTGAAATTATTGGCTTGGACCGTATCAAACATGGAGAGCCTGCCTATCCTGTCGGCGGATACAATCCCAAAGAACATCCGCTAGATAACGCAGCAAAAGGTAATCAGTGCAGACATGGCTAGCTTAAAGCAACAACGCTGAGTGGTCCGCTGAGTATAGAGAAGATGAATAGGGCAAATCTTTGCTTTGCGCGTGTTGCGCTAGTGAAAGCGGCAGTTGTGACTTTATAATAAACTGTATGCTAAGTTTGGTTAATATCTACATATTCGTAAACAGAAAAGTTGAAGCAGAATTGTTTACAAAAATTATAGCCATATCTATGCGAAGTACGATTTAAGATGTATTATAAGTATATAAAAACATCGGAGAAAACTTATTTGCGTGGTTAACTGCGAGCGTGGTGCTCGACTTTGCGAAGCTTAAATTGTGTTTTCCGATGTGGTTTTGTGATTAAAAAAAAAGTTTAAAAATAGGTTACTTTAACAACCAGTCATCAATCCAATTTTACTCCGGTTTAAATATCTCCAGTGAATGGAGGTGACCAGATGCGTCCCACTATTTCCGCAATGTTTCATATACCGTCTCGCCACCTACACCGATCTGCCGCATCTTCTTTTCTCAAACCAATCCTTCTGTTTCCTTCGACTTGTTCCCGCCATTTCATCCTCGGTCGTCCCGTTTACGTTTTTTGTCCATTTTATGTACCATTGCCTTCATCAAAACATCTTCCTCAGGTCGTCTCAAAACATGACCATAGCACCTCACACCATTTGCTCTTGCCGGTTTGTCTGCTGCTTCCTTCAATCTCAGTATATCTATCAGCTCCATCGAATTCCTCTTGTCCACTAATTTTACACCACACATTGCTCTCACTATAGAACTTTCTGCTCTTTTGAAAATAGCTACTTCATTTTCTCTCAAACACCATGTTTCGCTTCAATATAACATATCTGATCTCATATACCTTTTATACACCTTTCCTTTTATCGGCAAAGAGAATCTTTTTCCGAACAGTATCTCTCCACACTTTCTGAATTTCTTCCATCCTAATCTTGTTCTTGCAGTCACTGTGGCTTCGCATCCTCCACTGACATTCAACCTATTGCCAAGGATAGCAAAATCCCTTAACAGTTTCCATTTCATAACAATTTTGTGATATAAATATTCTTATTTTGGTATAAAAATAGGTTAATTGGTAAGAACATATTACTCACAAACAATTGCTTCGAAACGATTTTCAAAAGTAACCAGCAAAAAAAAGTATCTTTGTGTTTAAATATTTAAAAATTTACAAGGGAGGATGATTTGACAGTGACCACAATGTAACTACGCCATATAATCGAATTCTTGTTTATGAGAATAATCCTTATATAACATGAAATATATCTCGTCCCACAGTAAAATTTACAGTAAAATAGTCACTTTTAAGTTTACACAAATTAACCTTTATATGAATACACATTGAAGGATAAAGGCCCTTAAGTCTTATTTTGTATCTTCGTTACATTTTTGATATAGAAACTGTGGTTTTAGTTACATCAGTGTCAGAATAAAGTAAGTATCTTTTGATATATCATTCAGTTTTTTTCCTTCATAAATTGTATTTATTTAGTAAATGAGTTAGCTTTGTGTTTTGTGTCTGGGTGTTGAGGGTGAGATGCTCTGAGAATTCTGGGTGTCTATGGGTGAAAACGATTGGGACTTTCTTGTTTCCGGGGGAATTTGAATGTCTATTAAAGTGACGTAGAAGAGAAATGACAAACTCGTGATCAGGGCAAAGCGATCTAGACAACAAGGCTCTTTGCGCTCGCGTGACAAAATCAACTACGTCATCAAAAGTAGATCATTGTTTGTCTTCGCTTTACTCTACTTTACTAAGAAGTACTAATGTAACCACCAAGTTAACTATTGATATTATCAGCATACACTTTGATATTATGATAAAAATTAATATGATTTTGATAGTTATTTTTCGTGCATAATTGATACAGCCAATCCAACTTTTCATTAATGAAACAATTTCAAGCGTATTTTCAATTGTATTACCATTAAAAGTAAAAATTACAGAAACGTAGCAAAACACGAATTATAAAAAAAACATATACGTTTAAATAGTTTTCATATTTTTGCTAACTTGTCATCCAGTATCGAATTCTTTCTTTTATTCGTGTAGCAATCGTTTATTGGAAAAAATCCCTAGCCTGTAAGAAAACGCAAAAAATAAAGATTTTGATTAAGCTTATGCTAATTTAATTATTATAGTTTGAAATTAATTATTCTAAAATATTCAAAAATTAATAATTATATCCCAAGTTACAAAACAGAATTCCCAGGTCTTTTATTAACACGATTTACTAACGGTGTAAAGTTGGTGGACAAGAGGAATAGAGTAGAGCTGATGGACATATTGGGATTGAAGCAAGCAGCAGATAAGCTGGCAAGGGCAAATGGTATGAAGAATGAAATGGTACGGTCATGTTTTGAGCGACATGAATGAGATGTTTTGATGAAGGCAATGGCACATAAACCGGATGGAAAACGTAAACCGGCTCGACCGAGGATGAAATAGAGGAAACAAGTCGAATGAAGCATGAAAAAGATTGGTTTAAAGAACGAAAATGCGGCAGATCGATGAAGGTGGAGGGAAGGTGTAAGATGAGTTGCAGAAGTAATAAGTTGCATCTGGTCACCTCCAGTCACTGGAGATTAAACTGGATTAAAACTGGATTAAGACTGGATTGTTAGTGATGATGATTCCAGAATAATGCTTCGCAGGCAGATTAGGGATCACGAATCAAATTTGCCATAAGACTGGATTGCAACTAAATGCTGCATGTACTAAACCAGGCCTTCTCAAACTTTTTTGTTCTGGGATCCCATTTTAAAAAATAAACAAAATCAGGTATTTTCCAAAAAAAAAGGTCTTCACTTAGAATCAAACTCTGATTTGTAATTTTTCGTCACCAAAATCAAGTGCTCTCTAAAAAACAATAAAAAACCCTTCATTTTGATTCAGGCTTTATTTTGTCGATTAATGGTGTAATGACACTTTACCTTTTCTAGTTTTTAATTGTCAATAAATATTATTTTAAAGATGCACAAAAAGCTAATAGTTTCGCGACCCCAAATTTTTTTATGTGACTCCATTTGGGGTCGTGACCCACAGTTTGAGAAGCTCAGTATTTCGTTAACCAGTAGTTAGTCATCCAATCACCACAACCATAACTTATAAAATACAAAATACCAAATGACAAACATTATACTAAAAAATATTTGTATAATGACAAATAATAAAGGCAAACGTTTCGAAAATTGGGCTGAATAGAACCACTAGTTACTGCCAATAAAAGAGAAACTAATATCAAACACACAATCCATAATATATTTAGTGACGGTAAACATACACAAAAAGGATTGTAGCAATTTGTATGCAAAAATTTAGCCGCTTTCATTATTATATTACACAACAAACTTAATTGCAAATAAATAACATTTTCAGGTAATCAGTACTTTATCACAATCCAAACCATAAGCAGTTCGAGCATACGTAAAATTACCTGTAGCAATAACCCAGATGCACTCTATTTTGTGTGCTATTAAAACTAATAATGCAACTAAACAAATGCATAAAAAAATTGAATAGTATTTCAAATTATATATTATATTTCAAATTCTTTTTTTTCTATTTTTTTAAAAAAAGAATACTTTTAAAAAGAGCCATATTTACAATCAGCAATAGTAGATTCAAATCACCATTACTATCTGGCATGTGAAAAACTTGACACAAATAGTATTACTAATTAGTAATTTTTTAAATTTTTTAAAAGGAATATTTCTAAAACTAAACATAATAGCAATCGGCAACATATATTCAAGTCATCAGCATTCTCGGGCATATAAAAAGCTTGTCACAAAAAAGCAATAGTTTGGTATTTGAATAACCAAAAAAATATTTTATCATGAGAAGAATCGAATTCAAGATATTCACCATGCAGCATCTAAAATTCATATTAAGCTGTTAATAATGCTAAGAATATTAAAGTAAAAAAGAAACAGAACACACTAAAAAATTTTTTTAAGATTGAAAGCCTCACCTTGTTGTGTTTGTGTGCCAAACTCACCTCCATGGTACTGTAACATAGAATTAAAATACACTTCATCTAATAAAAGAATGCAGGTTTTCTGTTGATCAGTTAAATTTAAAAATATTTTAGAATAATAAGTAATATCATTGTAACTTTTGGCAGATAAAGTCAATCTAGTTAGAGTTGAAATGCTGGGCAATTCCAATATTGACACAATCTGCGGTAGGCAGTTCTTGAAAGAGCAAAATAACAGAAAGCACGCACAATTGTTGCATTTGAATACCTTTTTTCACCAATACTTTTAAAACCCATCGTAGCAGCTTGCTCATATAGAATATTCTGTTTTATTTCTGCTTCTTCTAGTTGTGACCATCGCGTGATAGAAGTTATTTAGTTTTGTGATAATGAGGCAATACTGCATTTAATTCTTGAATGATATGCTTCATAGAAAAAATCTTGTTTAATTTTTAGCATTTAAAAATGCCAGTGTCTTGTAAAAGCTCTTGGGGTTGCAAATAAATTTCTTCAGAAACAATGCTAACAATCAAGGTGCGTGGAAAATCATGTTGTGATATGTCACTTGTAAAACTTTTAAAATCCAAAATTTTGTCTTAATTATTGAATGCGTTGATTTTATCAGGATGCTGATTTCGGATTTCTGCGGAAGTTTTCACTGTTAACCTGGCTGGTGCAGTTGGTGTCTGAAGCAAACTAGGTTTTACATACGTGAATACAGACGGATGATGTCGTGGTCTTAGCTTGCCGTAACACTGCATAGTCTCATAACCTTTTGGCCAATGTCTTTCGCAAACAACTGTATTTTTCGAATCCGGCGTGTTGTCACGTGGTATTATTTTTAACCACTTTTTTCTTTGTTTTTGAAAAGACGGAAAACCTTTTCTTTCGAATTATTGTCATAATTACCATTGCAATTTGTAACACAGCACTTTCTACCGATTCCGCGTTTATGTAGACATCCTGTATATTCAATAACTATTAGAACACTTATTTATATTTAATAACCTGTATTTTAATAACCATAAAAATAATTACTTCATAATTATTAGAAGCCAAACAAATTAAAAAAGTTGATTAATTTCAAAAACTTAGCTAAACCAGTAAAAATTGGGCACCTCTGTTTAAAATTAATTACGGAAACCTAACATTTGTAAAATATTTTTCCAAATTTAAAAAGTAATTATTTGCAGAAACCAAAAACTTATTTCTCAAGCAATAAAAGCTTGATGCAGTTACGCATGATTTTGGTTGAACTAGAAATAATTAAAACTACCACTGTTTTAAAATACCTTGACTAAAAATAGCATAAATCTGTCAAATTACGTACGTTGCTTAAACCAGCGAAACTTTTTTAGTAAATTAAACACCCTTGTTCATTAAATCGTTTTAAGTTTTTGCTTACAGTTTTGCTCACTTAAATGCTTACAAGTTCCACTTCCAGTATGCTTTTTAAATTGGCAATAGATTGAATAAATTGTCATATCAATCATGTAGTGAAGATAAAAAAACGCACTTTAGAAAAAATCTGTAGTAAAACGCGAACTCCTGCTAAGATTGAAAGGGTTACTTGAAAAGATAAAAAAAGCCGCTGTAGTTTCCTCACAGTGTGTCTGCAGTTTGAAAGATAGTGAACAAATAAACGGTTCTAAAACTTTCAGATTGAATAAAGTTAGTTTGATATTGCTATTATCGCACAAACTAGCTTTAAAGTGATGTTTTACAGCGCACTCCGGTCGAAAAATGTTCGTCTCCAGTTTTACGATAAGGTGCACGATGAAATGGCCTGTAGTAGAGTACGCCATGATTTAGACAAGACCTTGTTTTTGGCCTTCAAAAGTTTATCTACAGTATTGTGCAAATTAATTGGCTTACTCAAAGAAAACGGCTGAAAATTTACTTTAAATGGTTTATTGTTCAAAACACAAAACAATTTTCACATTTAATACGATATTTGGCCTCCTTTGTTTTTAAAAACTTCCATCATTCGTTTGGGCATAGGACTGACCAATTTCTGGCAACTTTTTACAATTTTGTCATCATGGTACCAGACCAAAATAATGGCCTCAATCAGCTTGTTGACAGTTGTACAGTCTTTCGACCTCAGTTTATTTTTAATTATACCTCATAAATTTTCTATGGTGCTCAAGTCTGGCGAATTTCCTGGCCATTCTAAAACCTTTATTTCATTTTCTTGTAACACTTTTTTCACTTTTTTAGCAAAATGGCAAGGGGCCAAATCAATTTTCTTTTTGTGTTTTATAACTTTAATTTTCTTTCAGTGTTTTATGTTTTTATATTTTCTTTTATTGTTTTCCTTCATTCACTGTTTTCTTTCAATTTTCTTTCACTCTTTTATATTTTCTTTTAGTGTTTTATGACAAGATTACTACCTTTTCATTTTCAAAATTAATTTGATTATTGATTGCCCTTTACCAAGCCCCCGAAACTGTGTCTTTAATTTTTCTAAGGTATTATATCTAGATAAACTTTTTTCCAAATTAGCTAGCTTGATTATAATTAAAATTAACTGAAAATTAACAATAATTATTGTCAATTTTCAGCAGTAATTGCCCTGGCTGCTGAACGTTAGCGCAATGCTGTCGAAATACCAAAGTGATATTGGTCGAAATCGAATGAGTCTTTGTACTTTTGCACAGTAATGTGTCATTTGCTTCAATCATAAGAGGTCAAATTACTCCTGTGTGTACATTTTCTCGATCGTTAAGTATGTTTCCGGACAACAATGGTTTGGGTCATATTTATTTAATCATTGGCAAAGATACGAATGATTTCCTACTCATCTTTCTATAGTAAACAATTAATTATATAACAAATTCTTACTCCAAGGTTTTTATTTTAAGGAAGAGATCTTTACAATATATATATTCATACAACATCTTGGTGATTTCAAACTTTTATTATTTCGATCTCGACAGCCTAAAACTGTTGGATCTTTGGTTCCAACATTCCTGACTACTTCTCAATGATTTCCTGACAAATGAGAAAAATAGAGGATTTTGTTTTCTGCACCACATCTCATCTATTAAGCAGTATGACGAGTATTCTTGTAACTCATTCTGGTTAAGCCTGCAATTATTCTACTTGTACATAGATAATGTAAATGTATAGATATTATTTATGTTTTTTGAAAACATATGCATACTTTTCGTTTTGTGCCCCATCTGCTTGCTTTATTGGCACCAAGAACCCATTGGGTTCAGTTGAAGTTTTCACAATCCTCTCTTGTATATTAAAAAAAACTATCAGTACGTTCTGGACGCAACGAATGTTTATTTTGCTTTTTTTCTTACACTCTCCACATACTTTAATCTTTGAATCCAAGAGAAAATAAACATTTCTTTATCTATCTTCTTTTCTTCAATGATATATTATGGCTGTCGCGGAACAGAAAGCTGAAAAATATCCATTCTTTTTCAAGTTTTTGTCGAACTTGAGTAATTAGTTTTTGACTGTTTGGTCAATCTGGTTTATGTTCAATTCTGGTCTTCTTGGCAAGAAAATAGTTGATGTCTTGCAGAGCCTCTTTGTGCCAGAAAGAATACAATTCCATTCTTTCCCTATCATTGAAAACTTTGTATTCAACAAAAGAAGCAACGATAATTGCACCCATTAGACAGAGGTGGACTGCGTGAGAAAAATGCCCACTATATTTTCATAGTACACCTTTACTACTTTAGTAGGCCAGCCAAAGAAAACATTAATTTATGCAAACGTGCCGAAAGTAACACTCTGTAGTTTTGAGAAATGATCCAATATACAGAAAATGATTTTAGACACTATTGCAAGTGGTATTCAAAGTGGCATCTGATTGTTGATTCTGACTAACTTCTCACAATCTCCTCCTTTGTGCTCCTCTTCTACTTCAGATGCATTTCCGCAACTCGTTTGTTTTTTGAAACATCACTCCCTCCTTTATTCAGGGATTGGCTGGTATCCGTCCCAAAGAGGTCTAATAATACAGCGCCTTCTTAGTTTTTTAAAATAATTTACACAAATTTTCGGGAACAAATAATACTCGTAGCTTGTTCGGATAAAAAGTATTCTCAGTGTAAAAAAATTTTATTCTTTCAGACATGAGCAAAAATGGCGACGACAATAAAGTTGCAATTGATGATGACCTTCCTCGTCAGTCCTCTCCATCAATTATAATGGAGGAAATTGAGGAACCAGTGAAATCTTTCCCATAAACAATCAACTTACAAATTCAACTTACTTGTTTTTTATCAATTTTTGTTGATGTTTAAAGCGCCTTGTTTAGAGCTATCGGCGTCACGTTGCAGTTCAACTCATGCTTGCAATCGAAGCAACTGATGAAAAATTAAATACATATAAAGATAAAAGTCTTGTGGTACAGCTTGCAAAGAAATGTTTTTAATCTGATGCACAATTCACATAATAATCAATTAAAAAATTTTTCCACTACTACACCTTTATAAGGTTTCAGCCTCATTTGAAAAAATGACATGGAGTTTTTTCCAAAGACCGATTCTATGACCTTGACTTGCGTTTGTTAAGTTTTCACATTGATTTCAAAGTATATTTTAAAGAAAAGATAAAATAATAGAATTTTTTCAGTTTGGTAATTATTTCGACGGGCAGGACCTGCAGATTTGGAAATTACATTTGTTTTGTAAAACTAATAATTGTTCATAAACAAATTAAAAAATTGCCAGGTTTTAAAATGCTTTTATGACGAATAAAATTGTAACTGCATTTGGTTAATCTTGAAACCAATAGTTGGCAACACTGCATATGACTGGCCGCAATGTGAACGTGTCGAAATGAGTTTTGACTGCGGTTAAAATTATGGCAAATTTCTCAATTCAATATCGATTTTATTATTCATCAAGAGAAAACACCATATGATTTATATTGCCTGACCCGTGTTGATTGTTGCTGTTGTTGCTGTTTTTGTTTTATACTTAAGGTTGCCATGAAAAAAATTTTCTCAAATCTCCAAATGGTTTTGAAAAACTTGTTTTATTTGAAATTGTTTTGATTTATTTTCTTGTACATTACCAAGAAACAATCAGTTATATAAACTTTTTGTTATTTTTGTTGTTTTTTTCTGCTAATTTTTTTGGTGTTTATAGAGTTTTTATTTTTATTAAAAATTCATGATTAATATTTGATTAAAAATTTATTTTCAACGTTAAATTGTTTTCGAACTTCTGAAAACGACAATTGATGTTTTTATGCCGGCGTAAGAGACATTATTGTGCGATTAAACTTGTTCAAGGGAAGGGAAAAAATGACCCAAGTAAAAGTAATAAGTTTTACTGGGAGGACTGAGCAATGTATAGGAGAAACATTATTTATTTCTTTATTATAAGATCACTAAATGGCGCTGATTTCTTCAATGTGTTTTCTCCCGAAGGATCATGATGAACATCGATAACGATAGTGACGTAATACTGTAGAGAAGAAGTTGCCAATTAGAAGTGAGCCCGAGACTTAGTACTGCAAGTAACAGTTGCTGGGGAGAAAATCATTGGAAGAAGAAAAACTATAGCAACTTTTATCAGAATCACTCTGGTTTAAAGAAAATAATGTGATCGGCTTTATAAAAACCACGGCGAGTGGGATGAAAGCGAATTGCGAAGAGAGTGACGGAAGGCAAATGCAGATATCGATCATATAATCTTTTGTCGAGTTTGACTCAACAATAAGTTTACTCATTTGTCAAAATGTAAATCCCAATAAAAATTTTTTTATCTTTGTTTGACTTACAAGGGACATGCGAGTTTCACATAACAGAAACGCTGTGCCAAGCTACTTTACTATAAATCTATTTTTCTTAATTACCACCAGAACAGGCCCACACACTCATATCTTTATACAAAATTTTTTTTTAGTTTGCAGAAAAAGGAGCATCGGTTATTTTAAAGTTAATTTTTTAAAGAATATGATTTGGCAACTTCTTGAGCTCTTTTAAATGCAGATTCAAAATTTTTCACAAAGTGAACCAAAATGACACAATTTATTCAAACTTTAAATGATAGATTGAACGTACATCTGAGTTGCTATAAATGCTGCTTAATCATAGTAGAGTCTGTACTAATAATGCGGTTAAAAATATTTGGACAAGCATCGGCCAGTTTTAGGTTCTTGGTATTTAGTTTCTGTTGGAAAAAATAGCCAGCTACACTTAAACTAAAAGATTACAGTAGCTGAATTTTAAGTTTGATGAGCGCCTTACTATTACATTATTAAAATTAGAAGGTGTGCCTTGCAAATATAATAAAAAATTGATACATAGACATAGTGTCCAAAATTATGGTAGCTCATTAAAGAAGGAATAATGACAGCATAAAAGTATAATAAATACTCTCAATTATTGTACGTATATTAGAGTGATTGGAAATATGAGCAAAATTTTTATTTTAGCCCAAGCGTTAAAGTAAACCTTATCGTCTATGTACAAATATTACAGGTAACTTTTAAATAAACAATTTCTTGGCTTATGTTGTATTGTTATACATAATAAAGTTTGTGCATTGCTTAATCGGTAATAGCTCAACATTTTATGAAATATTTTGACAACATGTCTACAATCTACTCATATTTACCTTTGTAGTATTAATAATAATAATAATGGTACTGCATTTATTTCCCCTTTAACATGTAATAACAAGTATGCTATAACTGACTATTAGTTTTAAACTGGATTGAAACTGCTGGTCTTCGTCGTCGTTGTCATTTGGGAGCATTAAGATTGTTGTTTCACTCAGATCATGGCAGTGATGTTCTTAATCTAGCATTCGGTATTGTCATCCAGGAGTGACAGACCACGACGTCCTTTTGATGTTCGGTGTGTAGTGCATGCAGAAATGATGTGGTCTGTAGGTTGTTCATGTGTACCACAACTACAAGAGGGAGCAAGACCCCATAAATTTAGGGACGACGGAAAACACCCAACGCCAGTTATCAAGCAGTTTAGTCTTACCCAAGCAGACCTAAGCAGGTCCAGTCAAAGAGGCCTGGAACCCACTTTCGGGATGAAAACATGAAAGTCTAGATAAGCTGTTCAAGTATTCCATGTTGCATGTAAAGATGGCTGGTTGGATAAGGGCAAGGATGGACACGTTGTCGGTTGGAGTATCTTTTTTTCTTTTTGCGGACGCCCATGTATCAAGCGCACGTCTTTTTGGTTTATTCTCGCCTGAAAAAGATCGGGGTAATTCGATTGCGCCGATTTTTACTTATATCAGTATTTAGAACAGAACTTTCTTACCCGCAGCCCATAAAGTCTTTTGATGTAGCCTGCAAAAAAATTTTTAAAAATAAGCTCAAGCTTAATAAGCTCAATAATAAATAAAATTAAATCAAGCTTAATACACTGCCTCTGAACAAAATTCGGAATAAAAAAATGAAAGTAAAAATTCTATTAATGCTCACAAAAAACTCAAATGCAACTGTTTTCGGCCCCATAGAGGTTTTTCTTTTTAAAAAAAAAACATCTAAAATCAAAGTGAAGTTTATTATTTGAGTTTTCATCTAAATTTTACGTTTAATACCGGTATTTAAGAGGATTGATTAAAAAGAAACATAAAATTAAAGTAAAAGACCAAAAAACAAAATCTTGACTTTGACTGTACTTGTTAGCCAAAAACTTCACTGCACAAAACTGAATGTGTTTGGGGAGCGAGCAAAGTTTTTTTTAGTCTTCACTTTATTTACTGCACTGATGACGGCCCGCCATAAGCTTGCTGACAAGAATTTAGTTCCGAACAGGAGATTGGGTATGTCTCATTTAGGAGGACCCAAGAACTTCCCCGCTTAATTAGATGATCAACCCGTTCGTTTATTGGGACACTTTGAAGGCGGTCTTCAGTTTATCATGGCGTAACCCAGTGGCGATTTCATGATTTCGTCGCCACTCGGGCTCGTGTTTGATACTAATGCAACAAGTTGCAAATAAGCAACAATTACACAGTAGATTGTTATTGTAGGCTAAATATAGTGGCCAAAATTTTCTAACAAATTAAAACATATAGGGGCAAAAACTATAAACCGTTAATCATCTGTTATATCCTACCAGAAAATAAAGTTCTGTTCAGGCTTCGTGCCTGCGGTTACCCAAACACTAATGATTGTTGCGTCACTATAGTCTCAATGCAAGATAATTTCTCTGATTTTAGTCACCGCTTTACAGCCTAATCTTTACAGCTCGAGTTCAACATCAAAGTTAACCAAAAAAGTGTGTGGTTCAACAGCAGGGTTGCGGAGTCGGAGTCGGAGTCGGAGTCGGAGTCGGTCGGAGTCGGAGGTTTTCGGAAGGAGTCGGAGTCGGACTGTCAAGTAGACTAGGAGTCGGAGTCGGAGTCGGAATATTTTATCCGACTCCGACTCCTCATGTCCAATATCTTTACGTATTAGTGATGTTAACCGCGCAACTTACGCGGCCGCGCGCGCCAGTGGAGTGCAGTACAGTAATCTTTTTAAGAGAGCCTTGCCGCGTATCGCGCGACACAGCGTGCGACTCATAAAAAGTTTACATTTTAATTTATAAGCAAATAATATTTTGCGTAATGCTATGCTCGGGCAGCCGATTTAGTTGCTTCCCATTCTTCAATCCAATGACAGGAAGCAAATGCCAGGTACATAATCAATTTACTACCCTAAGCAGCCTCTTTCTATAATACGTGGTACCTTGACATACGAGTTTAGTCCGTTCCGTGACCGAGCTTGTACCTCAATTTACTCCTATGACAAAGAGAATTTTTCCATTAAAATTAATGTAAATGCCATTAATCCGTTTCAACCTCCAAAATGCCCCCCCTTTTTTTATTTTTGACATGTCTTTAAATAAGTACTTCCTCCAACAGAAGCGAGTGTTGAACGTCTGTTTTTATCACTAAGGCTCATCAGAATAGACCAAAGGGCTGCAATAAAGAAGAAACTCACAGAAGCAATTTTGTTTTTATGAGCAAATTATTAAATTAAAATTTTGAAAATTAAAACTTACTCTTCTTGCTCTATTCTTTCAAAAAAATATCAACCAAAAGTTTAGAACCAAGGTGAATTTTTTAATAATCTCCTAATATGAATGTCAATAAACGGCAGGGAGCCTGCATGTTCAGTCTGGTACAAAATTACAATAATTGAAATATTCATGAGATAGAAACTGCAGACCCCCTTTTATTTGGTTTACAAAATCCGACAAAATTCACATATATATTCTTACTACCAATATATAACCATGAATTACTGTGAAGAAGATGGACTTCATGCCATCAAACTAATGGCTAAAGTTTATTTGAGAGATATAAGGATGAGCTTATTATTGGTATGGAAATGTCAACATTTTTCTCTGGAGTTTCTTTATATGCAGTTGGTGATTCAGGAAAATTCTAAAATTAGTCGCATTTTATTGTTTTTCTTGTAGTCTATAATTGTGGGTTTAAATTTTTAATTCTTTTACATATGGTATTTTGCTTTTTTTGCTTTTATAAACTTTTGTTTTCAAATTTTCATTGTCAATAAATTCCATAGTTATTACTAACATTTGTAAAAATTTTTACAAGTATGAAATTTTCATATTTATGTTTTAACCTCATTACCTACTGATAAAAACAAAACTAAGCCACCTAAAACAAGAAGCACCAGACTCGAGTTTTGCTCTTGTTAAAGTTCGTCAGTGATGCATACCTCATTGAATTTCGAACCGACTACAGGTAGATGCAGTCCTACACGCTGGAGACAACACTCAGGGTCTAGTCCTACACCCAGGCCCTACACAAGTCATTAATTCAGGGGTGCAAAAACACGGTCGCGCACTCGCACCGCGCGACCAGAAGATTTGCCCGTGCGACGTAAATCAGGGACGTCCAACCCGTGGCCCGCGTAAAGGTTTTGAGTGGTTCACGCAGTATTTTTTGAAGCCCTCTGTCGCGTCAAGTTTGGCAGAAATGGAAAATAGATTTGTGTGAAAACCTTGTTATTTTTTAAAGTTCATTATAATTTTGGGACGAAAAAGTCGGAAATCTGAGACTAATTTTAGGCGAAGACCTTTTTTTTTTTAGAGATCACTATGATTTTTCAACAAAAAGTCGAAAATCTGAGACTAATTTTAGGCGAAGATCTTTTTTTTTAGAGATCAATGTGATTTTTTTTGGAGATCAAATTCAAAACGGCCCTGGGCTCAAAAACGTTGGACACCCCTGATGTATGTGCTACTAAAAATTTCTGTGTGCTACTAAAGTTAACAAAAATTTTTGCACCCCTGCATTAATTGTATTAACATTAAGGTTTGTCGCGGGTTCGATTTACCATGGGAAAAATAATAACTGTAAAATAGACTAGAGATAACATCATGATTATCCATAAAATACTTTGATGTTCAGAAAATGTGATAAACATTAAGTATAGAATACATATTTAGTTTCGAGTTATGTATGCCATTTCAAGTTAGTTTTCCATATGTGATTTGTATTAATGTTTCATTCAAACACAGTAAGAATTATAGTTAATGGGTTGTGTATATAATATAATTATATGTATATACGTATTTATCAAAACATAAATATAACAAAAAAACATGTTGTATTAAAATAGTTCCAACAAATTGCTTCGCCTGTGAGGCTCAACAATTAAAAAAAATAATATTACGATTTACGTTGAAAGAAATAAAATAAGCAAAAATTAAAAGTTAAAATAAATTTTTAGGCTTCAGAAGAAAACTCGCATCTTAGAAAAATAACGCTACCAAAAGTTTGGGTTTTTACAATTATTTTACCCAAGTTAGTGATTGATCAGCAAATAATTACTTTTGTCACGAGATATCAAAAGAGAACATGCTGTAATGTTGGCATACTTGTAGATGTATTAAACTTGGCCAAGTTGCCGAAAAAATTAAAGTGTAGAAAAGTTTATGAATCATTAGTTAAGAGCAAGTGCTATAAAAATTTTTTTTATACTGTATAAAACATTTGTATGGATCATTCGTTAAGAGAGAGTGTTATAAAATCACTTTTTTATAAAAAGATTCTTTTATAACACTTTCTTTTAACTAATGATCCATAAATTTTTTTACGCTTTACCGGTAATCTTTTCGGCAGCTTGGTCAAGTTTAAGAATACATCTATGTGCAACATTACAGCATGTTTTCTTTTGATATCTCGTAACAAAAGTAATTATTTGATAATCAATCACTTACTTTAGTAAAATAATCGTTTAAACCCAAACTTTTGGTAGCGTTATTTTTCTAAGGTGCGAGTTTTCATCTGAAGCGTAAAAATTTATTTTAACTGTGTCCCCTGATGACCCTTACAGGTGAAACAGTCTGTTGGGACTATTTTAATACAATATTTTTTTAATATTTGTGTTTTGATAATCAGGAATAATCGTTCTGGCTATTGAAGCCATTGAGCACTCTTCCGATTAGCACCAGTAATTTGCAGTTATATATGTATATAACAGGGGTGCAAAAATTTTTGTTAACTTTAGTAGCACACAGAAATTTTTAGTAGCACATACATCAGGGGTGTCCAACGTTTTTGAGCCGAGGGCCATTTTGAATTTGATTTTTAAAAAAACCACATTGATCTCTAAAAAAAAAAAAAGGTCTTCGCCTAAAATTAGTCTCAGATTTCCGACTTTTTCGTCCCAAAATTATAATGAACTTTAAAAAATAACAAGGTTTTCACACAAATCTATTTTCCATTTCTGCCAAACTTGACGCGACAGAGGGCTTCAAAAAATACTGCGTGAACCACTCAAAACCTTTACGCGGGCCACGGGTTGGACGTCCCTGATTTACGTCGCATGGGCAAATCTTCTGGTCGCGCAGTGCAAGTGCGCGACCGTGTTTTTGCACCCCTGGTATATACACTCATATACATAATTTTTTAAAGTAAATATCTTTTTATGTATTTAAAAAAACCTGACTTATTTTGTGCAACTAACAACTTGAAAGGATGATTTTTGCTTAGTTAAATTTAATTTAAGAAAAACATTTTGCTCATAGTAGGGAGTCGGAGTCGGAGTCGGATCTTAATCTTCCGACTCCGCAACCCTGTTCAACAGTTTAAGCACCCTTGTGAATTTCTTTTTTGTTTTTCTCTGTCTTAATCTGTGGCTATTTCTCTGAAGCACGAGTTGAATATAAAGTTTAAGCAAAAAAATGTCTGCTTTGACAGTCTACACGTGCTTGTGAATCTCTTTTTTGCAATGTATCAATGGCTATTTCTCTGAAGCATTAATTGAGCATATAAGTTAACCAAAAAAGTGTCTGCTTTGAACGTCTACGCGTACTTATGAATGATTACTTTCTCTACCTTGTAACGAGATTTATTTCTCTGTGGCCCGAGTTCAACATAAAACCTAAGTAAAAAGGACTTTTGTAACTGCATGCCGTACTTATTAGTCGTCCTGTTGATGGTTTATAGCATACAGGTGATTTATAATATATAGATTTTATAATATAAGTGGTTTGTAGTATAAATGTTTATACTACGAATATAAACCACCTACAAGACAACTCGTCGTTGTCGTTTGAAGGGTATCCACTCCAGGTCAGACACAAACAGGACTGGGGCCGAGGGTTTATCCTTCTACTACTCCAGACTGCTGAACTGCCTGAATCAGATGCTGGCAGTGGTGTTATTAAGCCAGCATCGAGTTTCGTCATCCAAAACCGTCAGACGTTGTGCTCCATGTGGTGCCCAATGTATGAAGGAGCGAGACCCCATTTGTGCATAGACGAATGGAATCGCCCAACACCAGTCTGCAGGTGGTTGAGCTTACGGGACGACCGATAAGTACGGTTTGACATCCTGTTAAGTTTATAGTCTTGTAATGTTTGAATTTTGTATGATCATGATGTTTTGTAATGTCTTGTAATGAGATTTATTTTTTTGTTATTATTATTTTTTTATTTATCTCTATATTTATTCTCCTGACTCGCAGGAAAGCCATGGAGGCGCTAATGCATAGGATAGGCAATTACCCCGACCTGCTTCCGAAAAGGCCAAGATATTGCTGTCCGCTTGTAATTTAATAGAGGTATGATTGTAATTTAGAACTGCTTGCCAGGACCACCAAGCAGAGGAAAGTGCCGTAAAGTGCCTTTCCCAAGGACACAACAGAATGGCGCGAGCGGGTTTTGAACCGAGACCGTGTTGGTCACGACCCGGGCGCTTTAAACACTTGACCACGCTGCCGACTATGACGAGATTTATGAGATGTATATCAGATGTCTTGTGATGAGCCTGAATTTTTAGAATCAATGTTAACTTTAAAGAATCCAATTAAACAATGCAAGCTGTTTCACTTGAATTCTTTAAAGTGAACATTTAATGACACGGGCTGACCCCGTGTAGCCCGAGTTCCAGAGTTGCTACTGGCTTAACCTCTTAGTGACAGCTAGACGGAAACGTTAGCATCGTAAAGCATTAACTTAGAATGCAAAAGCAAACCTTCTATTTATCAAAACAATTCGTTTTTTTTGAGAAACAGATTAATTGTTTTTACATACGATCTGGTCTTTTGACGTTTTATGTTTTACAAAATGTTTAAAAGAGCATGCCACTATGTGTGCGTTGCGTGACGTAGAAATAATTTGTAAAACAATTTGTGCATTACAACGTACGTCCATAACGAACAAAAAAGAGAGCTTCAGGCATTAGGTTGTTTAATCACTTCTTTATTTCTGTAAGCACACAACATTTGCAAAGTCAGATTTGTGTATGCTCAGTACGTCTTCATTTTCAGGTGTAAATATGCATAATGCATACTTACAAAAGCTTATAGAAGTTGTTCAACGTTGCTTAAATTTACTGTCTCCAAATCACATAAAAGCAAGTACTGATACAGTGCGCATATTGGTTTTAAAAAATGCAAAAATTATAGTTATCAGATAGCTGAAACTCAATATAGAAAAGTAGTAGTTTATAAACCAAAGGTTGCTATTTTACACTGGCATATTCATTTGGCTGGTCTCTCCGGGTTGTGTTTGTAGCTAGCTAATGCTAATATTTAATTTAAAAATTACGTTTGATTTTCTTATAAAAAACTTGTTTTAGGCCTACTCCAAACTGTAGCACAAATGAATTAGCCTTATTCAAATAATCACGCAAAAGCAAAAAGTCATTACATTTCATCTAATTTCTGTTTGTTAGAAAAATAGCCAGTGCTGTGTAGTTCGTTTAAATTCGTCGTTTATTTTTTGGATAATTTCATTTTAATTTTTGATCTCAGCACTCGGAGCCGCTCATCATGGACAGCTCTAAAAGTCTTGAAATAACGTTTTCGATCTACTCAATGTTTTGACTTTCCTCCAGTGATGTAGTCGAGACCACAAATGTCGAGATTGAGACCGAGATCCGATAAATTTTCCGAGACCGAGATCAAAAACAATCGGGATCGGAAACATTCGGTCTTACAAAAATATAGTCCAATTTTAATTATTCCAAAAACAATAAATTTCTATTCTTTAAATGGTAATTTAAGATTACATTTTAATTAAACAAGCATCTCTATCATGTTGATAAGAACTTTGCTCCAGTATAATTGCACTATAAAATAACACGCTTTGAAAACTCACTCAACTAAGCAGAAGAAAGTCAAAACGCAAGGCACGCTGGTTAACAATGTTTAAAAGAGCAATCAAGAAAATTTTAATAAATATTCATTAAATTTTTTTTCAAAACTCAAAAATGCTGAAGGTATGTTCATTACAAAAATGGTTGAAACTTAAGTGACCTGCAAATTCCACCCCGGTATATTCCATCATAGGTAAATTCCAACACGGTATATTCTACCACAGAGATTTGTTAGGTTTAAGGGATTGGAGTTAGAGTTGGGGTTAAAAATAAAATTATGATTAAGGGTTAGGGTTAAAGTTAGTGTAATAATTAAGCTTGTCAACTGCTGTACTCTGTACTTGGCAACTTATAGCGTTATAAACCAACAACAATCAACAAATAAAATAAACAATCAACATGGTGTGATATTGTGGTGGAATATATCGTGATGAAATATAGGCTAACGTGGTAAAATTTACCCATGGTGGAATTTATCGCGCTGGAATGTACCGTGGTGGAATTTACCATAGTAGAACATACCTAGAACCAAAACTTCATCGAAATATTTGATTAGCTCGGTTATCTGTGTTGGTGTATTGTATTTGTGGGATTTGTTGGCTATGTTTAGTTTACATAGAATAATAACCCAAAAAAGATTAGAAATAATGACAAATCAAACAACTCTCTGTTTTTTTTCTGTATTACCCGTGTTTATTTTCTCTCTATCCTTGAGTAGGTTAATTGAAGTAGTTTTTAGTTGTTTTTCTCCTTTTCTATTTCTTCATATCAGCAATTTGGTATTTTGTTTTAAGCATACAATGGCTTTTGCAGAAAATTTGTTATAGAGGCTTGTCACAGTCTTTGTTCGGGAATCCCAAAGGACCAGTTGAGCTAGGTAACCCGAATACCTGCGCTGAAACAAAGCTGTGTCTAAATTTTATTTTATTCCGGATCAAGAAGTAGTTTTGCTATGAGCCTGACGGTTTATATTGTTGGTTTAACGAAAGCTCGTATTGGTTTCGTTGAAAACTCTTCTTCACAACAAACAGAGACCACTGTCTCTAATAAGAACGAATGTATTACTGCAAAGCGAAATCAACACGATAACTCGACTCAATCAACACAAATAATCTACCTCTGTAGAACACAACTCCCAGCCATTGGCACAAAATAAATTCAACACTCGTCGACCAATACAAAATCTTACGGGCCTCCCGCACCCAACCAAATTACTTCCATTCGAGCCGTCTCAAAATCACATCTAATCATAATAATCCTACGCATCGGCTTTATATAGAAAACAAGATTACGTGACGCAAATTTGCTCGTAAACGCCAGACAATTCTACAACTCTCTCGAGAATACGCTTCTTCTCGAGCCATCTAGTACATACGCAAATATTCTACTACCTTCGAGATAGCAATACTTGAACAAAACATATTACGTCATACTGTCGGCGCAGAGAGAAAAGAAGATACATTTAACGAGCAATAGAACAAATTGGACGTATACCGCATAATACAAGAGCAGCAATCAAGAGACGCAATTATTCTCTATAATAACACTACGAATCGCTTTTGACGGGAATAAACTACATCGTTATGATTAAAATTATAAGTAATGAAGTGTGACAGAGCTGTTGAGAGCAGAAAACATGATCACCATAATTCGTAGAGGCCTGGTGCAACAAGAAAAAGGAGCCACTTTCAAATATTCACTTAAAAAGCAATTAAAATTATTTATATATTTTGGATATTATTATTTAATCCTTATTTTTTTCCTCTTGACTCCCTGACTCCCAGGAAATTCGGGGCCACTTACGCGTAGAGCAACTGTCAAGCTGTTACATTGACCTGCTTTTGGATATGTCAAGATATTGCTGTCCGGTTGAAAATTTTTTTAGATACTTTTAATTTTTATGATCGAAGTTTAGAACTGCTTACTAAGGGCACCAAGCAGGGCAAAGTGCCGTAAAGTGTTTTTCTCAAGGACAAAACAGAATGGCGATAGTGGCTTTGAACCGAAACGGTTTCAATCACGTTTGCCATCAATCACAGCGCTATTAATCTCTTAAACACGCTGCCGACAAATGTAAAATGAGATGAAGATCTTTTTTTCGCTTTTCACTTTTTTCTAGCCCTAAATTTCTTTTAATTTAATAAATTCTTCACTTTATTTTTACAGTTTTTAAGCTCTTTTAGTATTACTATGAAGCTTTAACGATCATTCTTCATGGAGAATTTTTAAGCCCCAACTCGTCTTTCCCTTCCGCGCATACGCCTATGAATTCATTGATTACAACTTTTTAACCGGTTGTTAAACGGGTCCTAGGCAGCGTGGTCGAGTGTTTAAAGCGTGGTGATCGTGATCAAAACAGCCGCCGTTGAAAACTTAATTGTGCAATTCTGTTATGTCAGTAGTTAGGCTCGGGTCATTTGGCGCACGTTACGGCGGTCCTGAAGGCGGTCCTGACGGCGGTCCTGACGGTGGTGCTCTATCTAGCAGATCTAGCTAAAGCCAAGACGGCGGAGGCTAAATCCAAGAAGGTAAAAAGTGGAAGACTGTAATCAATATACTTGATTAAGATCAAAGTTATGATATTGGAATAACTCCTTAGCATCATCTAGCAATGGTTAAAGATTTAGATAAAATTAGGTAATCAAACTTGATTACCTAATTTTATCTAGAAACAGGTTCGATCCCTGAATGCAATGAATCAAATATTTAGTTATTGTTCAATGAAACCTAAAATCTAGCTAATCTGAGTTGGATTCTTGGTCAATTAATTTTCGATTGAAGTATGTTAGATAATAAATTTGAAAAGCTAAGATCAGTCAAAGAAATGGACCAAGAACATACTAGTATGACGATTAACCTTATACTCAACCTATCAAGGGATTATTTAACTCTAAAGATGTTGTAATTGCAGTAAAAACAGCTTTCTAACAGAAGGTTTTTTTCAAAGTCTTATAAAAAATTTAATTACGTTTAAAGACACGTTGCTAAAAAACAACAATGAACTTTCTAACAATTTTGAAACTAATTTAGAGTCTTATAAAAAGTTCAAAAACAAGTATAAAGAGTTACCTTGAAAGACATGTTAGTAAAAAACAATAAGCTTTGTAGCAAAGATAAATGAAGTCTTATAAATATAAGTAGAAGCACATATTTTTAAACCGAAATTAGCTTTCTAACCAATGATTTTTTAACAAGTTTATAAGCAATTATCCTGAAAGACGTGTCTCTAAAAAGCAATAATTAAATTTCTAACCAGTGATTTTTTATCAAGTTCACAAACAAGTATAAATAATTATCTGGAAAGACACGTTGCTAAAATCAACAGGTAACTTTCTAACAAATGTTTTACTTATTGAAACTAAGTCAAACGAGTTCAAAGTCTTGTAAAACTATAATCCGTTATTTTAAAACAAATTTCTAATGAATGATTTTATAACATGTTTACAAGTATAAACAATTATATTGAAAGACACGTCACTAAAAACACTTAACTTTCTGACAAATGTTTTATTTATTTAAAGTCTTGTAAAAACAAGTATAATCTACTTTTTTGAAACAACTTTTTAATTAGTGATTTTTCAACAAGTGTTGTTTTCAAAGACAAAGCTGTCAAAACTTTTTATTTTTTCAGAGTACATAAAAAGTTTATTGCGAGGGTATATAAAGCAGAGCGTTTTGATTTTCTTCTTATTATTTAAAAATGTCACAAGATTGCATTGACTCTGCTGCTGTTTGTAACCCCGAGGAATTTCCTTGTTATTTCCGCCGAAAGCGCCACATGTGCAGGAAAGAAGATCGGATGGAAACCTTTCGTAATTCATGGTGGATCAGAAACGCCCAACAGCTCAGGAAATGATCGATGCAGGCTTTTACTAAAAAAAATACAGTGATTGTGTTTGTTGCTTTTATTGTGGAGGACAACTATTTCAATGAAACGCCTATGACAACCCTTGGTACGAACATGCAAAATGGTTTCCTTTGTGTGAATACGTACTGAAAAAGCGGGGTGTGGAATCCGTGAAAAATGTATGTAGCAAACACCTGGATTTAAAAAGACCCCAGATCAAAAACCCGACTCTGTCTGCAGCAGCAAATCAAATACGTTCCATGCTCTTTGTGGAAACAAAACAAAACCTAGACGAAATGATGATGTTTGACACCCACGTAATATTTGCAAAGAGTATAGGAGTCAAAGACACCAAAATTCATCATGCTCTCACGCAACAATTGGAAAAACACGTCCGTAATTTCGAAAACCGTCAAGAGCTCCTCAATGCTATTTTGGACTTAAAACAAGAAGACAAGTGCATGAAATGCAAGAGCAATGAAAATAACGCAGTTGGCATGCCTTGCGGGCATATGATTTACTTCTGGATGTGTTTGCAAGACACACACTTTTGCTGGTTATGTTCACAAAGAGAGACAGAAAAAATCCGCGTGTACAAAGCCTAAAACTTTTTTTCTTTTTCGTAGTTATAAAAACGTACACAGTCACGAAAGCACACAACATGGAAAGCTACACCAACCAAGCAGACGAACTTCACCGTCAAGCAAACGAAACCAAGCATCCTGTCGACTATCCCCCATATACAAGCTGCTACGAGATAATGATGGAACAACAACAACTCCTTTTACAAGCAAGGGAAATGGAAAGTGCAGCTAGAGATATCCAAACACAATTTAAAGAAATCACTGCATCCGGGCTGAAAATTCCATCTTCGACCTTGTTGAAAAAAGCTATAATTAGTGTGAAGAACGGAAAAATTATGTTTTGCATCGATCAGCTTTCCAAAGTCGTTAACTTGTTGATGGGCAATCTACCGCACATTTTGCTTTGACCTAAATCCGACACCAAGGAGTACGTCATCCTGTTGTTCTGGTCTACCAACATGGACGATTCTGAAGGTGAAATTCAGAAAAAATTCGAAATTATTAAACAAGAAATCGCTGTCGACCACTTTCAACTTCGCTGCGTTGTGGAAAACGTACCGTCTCCGAGATGTCAATTTCTATACTTGATAAACAACTACGTGTGTTTGAAAGCGCAAAACAACGAAGTCTACCGCCTACCACCGGACAAGGAACAACTAAACAACTTTCTCCAACTCTTGAAGAATCCTGCACCGAAACGAAAACTTGCAAGCATGTCTTAATGTGTATTATTTTATTAATAAAATATAATACAATCAACGTTGTGATAATTCACGAATAAAGCGCGAGATAGAACGATCTTTTTCAGTTAGGTTTGGAAGGGATTTGAACTCCATCACGGTAAATCGTCATGAAATTGATGTTCTTGTGCTTGAAATGAAAAAAGATTTGGTAATGACACTATTGTAAGCGTCGTTGTCCACCACACCAATCACCAATTGAGTAGGTAGCTGACCCAAAAACAGGTTTTCTTTTGCGATGCTTCGATTCCCTGTCAGCACGGTAAAACTCATGATTTCCACACGTCAGAGCGGATATTTCGCAGCGGCATGTTGCAAGGCTTTGACATGAGCAAGTTGTACGGCCAGATTTGGTTTTACTTTGCGAACAAACAAGGTCACTTCTTTCAAAGACACTTTTTTTTGTGCTTGGTTTGCATTTCCATGCAAGCAAAAAAGTTCCTTGGATCGAATCAGATGCAAGCGTACTTCCACTCCGTTCAACAAGTAACGATTTTGAAAGGTCAAGGCAATGTGCAGTTTCCCCATCATATCAATTTCTTTGCTTTCTGCAGCCAAAGCTTTGCGCTGGGTGTAGCCCTCGTTTGCTGCAACACAACTATTGAAATCTCCACTAGTATTGCGATGCGATAACAGAGTGGAAAGCTGAGAATTTTTTGCTTCTTGTCCAAAACTAAGCAAGTTTTCAATGTAAGCTCGATAAGCATATTGTTGTTGGATTGTGTGACGAGCGAACCGTTCAAGTAGACATCGACTTGTAACCACAGCGTATGTAAAAAATTACATTCGGGTGCAATTTCTGCAGTCTTTGCCAAATCAGCTCCATTTGACGTAGTCACACTCGCACGCACGTAAAGAAAACTATTGGCCAGATCAATGTAATTGGAATTTTCAGCACTAACTGTAAATTCAATAGGACCTGTGGAAGTCAGCAGCGATACAGAATGATATTCGGTGAAACTGCCGTCTTCCAAACTGGTTTGACTCGGGGGCACCGAAAACAAGTCCAGTTGAGAGGTGGTGGATTCTATCGAACTAGTGAACTAATAGTTTTTTTCAAGATAGGATGGTATTGTATTTTTTCGTACTTTTTGGAGACATAAGCACCCGGCTTCCCTGTTACTGGAAGGACAGCAAGCAAGGGTGTGAGAGTATGACCGACCGTTCTGTGCTCGATAACGTCACAATAGACATAGATGGCATTCACGGTGTCTATATTGGCAATGCTTGCTGAAGTGTACTCTTCGATTTCTGGATACCACACCTTTTGAAAACCCAAGACAGAAGCCAACTGCTCAAAAAAAGTCACCGTCACATTCGGTTGCATGCTGCAATCACGTTCCACTGTAGGTGCTCCGTCTTTGTGTTAGATGGATACGTTAGTATGTTGCGTTTGAGGATTGTAAGTGAGATCAAAGAGAAAATCGATTGGTTTCGTCAAAACTCCTTTGCTGGCGAATGCTTTGTTTCTAGCTTAAAACTTTCGTTTCATTTCGTAAAGTATCTGATGCACGACGTATTGTGGTTGTTGATATTAACCTGCTGGTAGCAGTGTTACAAATTCCAAAGCACCACGTTGGTAGAAAATGTAACATTGGTTGGTGTCCATGTTGTACCAACTGTTGGGATACAGAATCTCGGATAGACCCAACCCCCACAATCCGGACAAGTTGATTTTTTTGTACAAGTGCACCAAGTAATCGGAAACTTTGTTTTCAGGATAAATGACCATAGACAAATTACTGGGGAGGGTGAGGAACATGTTTGCTGAAAAAGGGTGATGGAAGCAAATAACCGACAGAGCTACTGAGCAGTTTTTTGTTGTCGTTGCTTTGCATTAAATTGTATAAGGTCATCGAAACCGCAATGTAAATCACCAAAACTTGCGCACTAAACAAAACAATATCGAAAGTATAGGAGGCATACCATGTCTTTTTCTGAGACCCAAGAATTGAAAGAAGAAGGTTACCCAAACCACTTGACTAAGGATACAACACCTTTCTTGCACTTGCGTTGTAGAAGAATATGCTCAATTTGAAACACATCATCCTTTTTATAGATTTTCTGTAACTCTTCTTCGTAAAAAGTTCCTTCCAACCACTCGCCTCCTAAATCTTTGATTTTGTAATAAGGAGGATTGTCTCCGTACACTCGAGCAACTTGAAACAGTTTGTCGGTCCATCCGGGTAAGTAGCCTTTGTGAAAACGCATTCACAACATGGACAGTTGGACTTGGTCGTTTACTTTCAGTTTCGGTTTTTGTAATTCGGGATCGGCATAGAGCGTGAGCCAAACCGACTCTTGGTTTTCTGCATTGACTGAATTTAAAGCACGTCCAATGGATCGGTGATGGGTGTTGTTGTAGGACTCGACAAGAGCAGGCAAGACTTCCACGTACCTTCGATTGTTGGTGTAGGTAAAATAACGCCAGAGTCTTTCCTTCAGCGTGCGTATGAAACGTTCTGCTATGGTCGCTTTCGTGTCGAAATTTTGCGTATAAAAATGATCAATGCGACACTGCTTCAGCCAGGTTTGAAAGGGACAGTTGAGAAACTTGCGCCCCATATCCATTTGCAGTTTGGAAAACTTACCAATTTCAGATATCACGTCCTCAAAAGCCTCGATCATGTCCAAGCTTGATTTGCTTTTCAAGTAAGCGGTAAAGGCCTTTTTCAAAAACAAACACCGAATATATTTGCAGTTGTCGTTGTAGGATTTGAGCAGAGAAAAATCAACAACCACCAAAATATATTTATAATTGTTGTTGTATGATTTGAGCAGAGAAAAATCAACAAGATCAGTTTGCATTTGAAAGCGAGCATCGGGCACGATCGTTTTTCTTCGTTTGAATTTTTTTCTCACAAGTTTGTGAAGCGTGTAAGTGTCTTGTGATTACACCACTGCTTTGGAAAGCATTGAGCTCCCGAGAAAGAGCCATTTTTTTTCAGGTTGTAATAATTAATCTTAACGCTCTCCCATAAGACCGATTCGAACTCGCGAACGCCAGGTAAAGTAGAATTTTTTTTCTTTAATGCAGATTGAAACGAATCGTCGATATTCGCACCTGGTACCACGTGATTGTCTAGTATCATGCAATCTTCGTCATCCCAGTCCAGGTTCTTTTTGCTGGTCACGTCTTTGAGGAGTTTTTTGGCTCTGACACGTTTCTTGTATCATTTTAAAACCACGTTTTCAGACAAAGGTTTTCTTGTTGACGTTTTCGGTTGAAACTTTTTCAAAAATACTTTTGATTTTTGCAACACTTCATTATAAAGAGTTATTTTGTCGCTGTCTGGTCGGTTTGAAGTCAAGATTTCGTGCATTTTTTGATCGAGGTCAGAAAGCGCTTTTTTTTCAGAGGCCTGGTGTTTTAGTTTTGCATACACTCCCGGTTCCAAAGCAATTAGTTTTCTCATTTTATAAGACTGCCTACCACACCGGTTATCATAGGACCGAGAGTCGATAGCAAGAGCAGAAGAAATCTGCCGGTTTGTACGAGTTGTTTTGTGGTCTTTAACGTTACCTTACGATCAGCCAACTTTCTTAGTTTGGTCTTGTGTTGTCGTAGCTTTTATGCCGCGATAAAGCTCTTGCCATATCTTGTAGTGGTATACCACCCGTTCTATTTCTGGACGAAAGTCTTTTAAACTGTTTACAAATTGAAGCACCCAAAACGTTTTGCCGACACCCGACGGTCCAGCTACGATGAAACTGCTCGGGTTCTCAAACCGCAGCGACATTGTGATAGCGACTGAGCAATCAGGATTAAAACACAAGTATTTATTTGAAAACATTTAACATAAAAAACATAAAAGATTGATGTTATCGGTTCTCTACATATAGGGCAAGCACACAGATGTTGCGTGCAGTTTACAAACGCAACCAAATGCCAACAAGGGTGTAAAAGAGCATTTTGTTGCGCGTCTAAACACACTTGCAAGCACATTGCACACTCTTCTGATCATGTGGGTGATTCTGGAACAAGATCATCACCCTTATATCGAATCCCATGAAATAAAATTACTTCATGGGATTTCGGTGGTGTGTTTTGCAGCTCCCCAATGATTCCTTCTCGTCCAAGCGTTGTTTGTATAAAAGGACAGTTAAGGTTGTGCCTGAAACATTAACTTTAGTTTAGATCTTGCATACATTTATTTTTCGTTTATTTCAAACTTGTTACATAGTAATTTTAAATTTTATTTAATCAAAAATGTAACTAATTAAATATTTGTATATTCTACTATACATATTGTGCAAAGAGCAACAAAAACGTTGAGTTTTGCAAAACTTACCATGTGTGAATGTTTATGGGTGAAGCTTGATCGTTCATCCACATGATCTGAAGACTGCAAAATGTTCAGTACCGATATTCGAAACTTTCCAATATGTGAAACCCGGCAGCGGTGAACTTTATTTTTTTTCCGTGTTTATAGTGACAACAGGATACTAATTATTCGAAGAACAGAATTATAATGAGAATGTTTCCAAATCGGTCATATTTATACACCTCGAGAATTTCTAAAACAGATTTTTTCAAGAACTATAATGTTTAAGTTGAAAATTTTCTCGTAAGGTTCGAACTTCTAAAACTATATTTCTTTAACACGTAAAACTTTTTGTGATCGCATAACAACCTCATCATTTCCTAAAAACTTGTATTTACCGATAATAATCGACTGTTTTAGATCGCGATCTTTAAACGTAGCAAGACATTCTAATTTTCTTGACAAACGATTATTCTGATTTCAAATCAAAATTTATTTCAAATGAATGGAATAACTGCAAGGAATTGTTGTGGACAAAGTTAGATGTAATTTCGTAAAAGTTTTTATGTACAGTTACATTGTTTTATTAAAGACATATGATAATTTTAAATGAGATATAGTTGTTTTATGCAAGAATAGAAATAATTCGTCAAGTGACTACAAATATACAAGAAAAACGATAACAATTATGAAGATAATACAAAGATTACATTTCTACAAGTTTATAAACGAAATCGTTTTCTTAAAAAGTTTTCTAAGGCAAAAACATTCTGTAGACAACAACGAAAAGAAAAGATACAATTTACAATACTTTCAATAAAAACAAGTTTATAAAACTGCATTCAGTTTATTTCACCATTATTATAGCCTCAGGCGAAAACAGAAGTAAGAAAAACACGATAATATAATAAAACAAACGTATAAAATTGCATTCAGTTTCATTTATTATTATAGCCTCGGGCGAAAACAGAAAAAGAAACAACACTTTTTGAACTAACTATGTCTGTACATTAAACTTTTCACAAAGACAAGCGTAAAAATGATTAGGACAAAAACATTATGCAGACAGTACAGTTTTCGCTAAAAAATTACAAAACAGCAGTACTAAGGTTTGTTGAGAAAGCAGTCGAAAAAGAGGATAATATGTACAAATAATTTACCAAAAATTTAAATTTCTAAGGGTTTCCTATGGATACCATCATCCAAAACAATTCTTTTGGGATAAAAACTCTTTAAGCCTTTTTTACTTTGTGCGTAGGAAAAAATTCTATTTTGATGACTACGAAAACCGCGATTTGTGATAGAAAGAGGTTGGTTGCTTTCTAATACTTTACGATATTCGTTGAATGTCAAAGGGTTTTGATGAATGCAGACCCCTTTGCTAACTTGTTTGTTTTTATCCCCGAGGCAGAAGTATGTTTTGGATGTTAACAAAATTTGTTTCCTTCCAGAATATTCTACTTTCATCAAACCTAGGCTTCTTTGTGTAAATTTATTATATTTTTGACAACATTCTTCTTTTTCCCAAGCTTGATCAGCAGTTCTTTGTTGAACGTAAGACTCTGCATGTTGTGGACATGCTTCAGCAGGCAACCAACAAAGTCTGGCTCGAAAATATTTTTCCTTTAAATCTTCGGGGACGCAATGGTCTAGAGCAGTGGTTCTCAAACTGTGCGTCGCGACGCCCTGGTGCGTCGTTTTAATTTTGCAAGGGAGTCGCACAATAATTTCATTCGTAGCAATACTCAATTAAGCAAATAGTAGCAAATTTCAATGCAGTTTTATCACTTCATCAAATAACAGTAATTGTAGTTAGGGTGCAGTTTTATCAATTTACACTGACTGCTGGCGCGTGTTTTTGAATTCCTTATTACGTAACTGCAACGATTGATTACTTATCACGTTTGCCTCGTTGTGTGCCACGGGTGGTACATTCGTGGTTTTCACCGCATTTCGTGGTTATCACTACACTACGTCTGTATAATTTACGAACATACATCTATAATTTACGAAATAAACTTATGGCATCCCAAAATTTAAAAAGGTGAAAAATATACGTCATTTACCACTGGTGACCATTTCAAATATTATACTATCTTTGCCCTGATCCTGCTACTAGTCACGTGCTTTAACTACTGGACCAATGTGTAGAAAACGAAAATCGTATATAACCATTTACGTCCCAGGGGATGCTTTGGCAAAAAAGCAAACGAGCTGAACGTGTCAATGAACGCATTCGGCAATTTTAATATTCTTTTTGCTCATACAAGCAAAGAATACACCAGTCAGTTATAAATGGATGTAAACAGCAAGCTAATGTTGCAATTTAAGCGTAAATCTGCAATTGAAGATGATAGGCCTAAAAAGAAGTCTTACAAGTACAGCGACAGTTATTTAGATTTTGGATTCACGTTTATTTTGCGGAATGGCGAGGAAAAGCCTCAGTGTGTTATTTGCAGCAAGGTATCGGCCAGTGAGAGCATGTTACCTAATAAGCTTAAACGTCATTTAAAAACATCACATCCGCAATTCGTTGTTAAACACAGGGATTTTTTTTCTCAAAAATTAAATGATCTAAAGAAGCAAGTGTCCACCATTTCCAAATTCACGCAACTCTCATCAAAGGCTTTATTAGCATCTTACCAAGTGGCGCACAGAATTGTTAAGTGTAAAAAAACCTCACACCATTGCTGAGGGACTAATACTACCTGCTGCAGTGGATCTTGTAGGTACGATGATAGAAGGAGCTGCTGAAAAGTTGAAGATGGTGCCGCTCTCAGATGATATCATGTGTCGCCGAATTGATGACATGGCACAAGACATTCAGGACCAACTGATTGATAAAATGAAAGAGCCAGAATTCGGTTTGCAATTAGATGAAGCAACTGATGGCAGTCCTGATTTATTATGTGCGTTTTGTTGACTTCTCAAACCAAAAGTTAGTAGAAGAGCTATTATTTTGTAAACCTATTGAACTTGGATGCCGAGAGATTGATCTTTTTAATATAATTGACAATTTTATTTCGAAAAACAACTTAGACTGGGAAAAGTGTATCAGTTTATGCACAGATGGCACCAAAGCTATGTCTGGTAGCTGCTGTGGACCGCGAAGTCTAATTCAAGAACGTGCACCAATGGCAAAATAATTGCATGATTCATCGTGAGGCGTTAGTTGCTTGAGAACTCAACCCTGAGCTTGGTGACACAGTTGACATCGTTACCAAAGTTATGAATTTCATTAAAACACGACTATCGAAGTTAACAGTTTTTCAAGAACTTTGTGTAGAAATGAATGCAGAGCATGGAAGTTTGCTATTTTATTGTTCGTCCAGATAGCTTTCACTGGGAAAATACTTTGAACAAGTCTATGAGCTGGTGAATGAACTTCAAGCTTTTTTTTCAACAAAATAGTAATAATCTTGCTGATTGCCTAGCTGAGAACAAAATTTTATTAAAATTGGCTTACTGTGATATCTTTGCTAAATTGAATAAACTGAATATTTCTATGCAAGGGCCGGATAAAAATATGCTTGACGTTTCAGATAAATTTTCAGCGTTCATTAAAATGTCTTTGTGAAAGAAAGATGTAGAAAACGTGTCTGGAAGTTCTCAGTACTTTACTTTACTGTCAAGTTTTCCAGAAAAGAAAAGTACGATGCTTTCTTCAAATTTAGGAAGCGTATTTTTACAGCATCTACCGAATCTTTAGTTGAAATTCAAAAAGTACTTTCCGGAAAATTTATCCAGCTATGAACGGATTGGCGGTCCTTTTGCCCAACCTATTCCGTCGTCCTTTACTGAATAAGAAAAAGAAGACTATCTTGATCTTACCTGTGATAATTCCCTGAAAAGAAAGTTTAATTTAGTAAATCCGACAAATTTTTGGATTTCTTTGAATGACGAATATCCAGCTTTGACGAAAAAAGCACTACGAATATTCATCTTATTTGCTACGTCCTATCTATGCGAAGCAGGATTATCTGCTATGGCTGTCATTAAAAGCAATAGATCACGAATAAATGTTGAAAAGAAATGCGGGTAGCAGTTTCGAAAATTTTCCCAAGATTCGAAGAACGTTGCAAAAACAAGCAAGCCCACACATCATATTAAATAATATGCCAATCTGTTTCGTTTTGATGTTGTATTAATAAATTGAACTTTGATTATAAGCATCTTTATTATCTTATTTTTAATTATATTTTTACTGGTGCGTCGCATGCCCAGCAAACTTTTCCAAAGGCGTCGCAACGAAAAAATTTTGAGAACCACTGGTCTAGAGAGCAACGGCTGATGGCGAAATACATTGAGTCACTGTCGCTTTCCAAAAGCTCAAAACAACGTTCAGGTATGTACTTTTTCAAAAAACAATAAAAAAATTTCAACATGTGTAGTTTGGAATTCAAGTAGACGTTTAAGCCAATTTGTATTGGTAAATCATGACGTATGCTGCATTTCAAACTTTTTACTTCATAAACATCGGAAACAATTTTGTCAAGTTAATGAAATGAGGGTCGTTGATTGTTTTATTGATGGTGACTTTGGAGTGATACGTTATATTTCGATGTTTTTCCTTATTCAATAGACTTGCTGAGTACAGAGAATTTCCGGTGAGTTTGTTTGTTAAAGCGATGACCGTTTTTGATTTATCCAGATCGGCTTCTCTTCGGGAGTTGACGATATCTTTGGTTAACGTTTCAAAACATTTTTGAGGATGAAATTCAATAAATTTGTAAATTCTTGTAATTTTAAGTCCTAGATTCAAATAAAATTCTGCCATTTCCGTGTTGATTAAAAAAATTTTTCCAAATAGCTGCTGATTAAATACTTTTTTGTTTTTTTTAATTAATCATGTTGTTCCACAACCTTCTGCATGTAGACGTCGATATCCTCTCTTGATATGTTTGTGTTCTTTATAATGAAAGAAAATCTCTACAAAAATGCTTTAAATTTTCTGGGGTGTGGATATCGACAATTAGAAAACCGAACAATTCTTCAATTCTTTATTTTTTACACCTTTTAAAAATTTTTCAAACGGTAATTGATGTTTCGGTTGTACACATTTCAAAGTTTTTAAAAAAGAAGCAATTTCTTGTTCCTTTTTTATTCTCAGCCACTCGCATTCTCTGATGGACACTACACGAAATTCTTCCGCGTTAAGGGCTTGTTTCTTTTCCTGGGTTGCTTCTCTAATTTGGCTAAAAGGTATATTTTTGATGGAGTGCGTTTCTTGAAGGCTACCGTCTCCGTTACGATTTACATTGCATACATCACAACCATGCCAAAGACATCCGTCAAATTCATATATTGTATTGGTTTCTTCACAAAAACTGTCTACTTTAAAACTGTATTTTGAAACGTAACGCTCACCAATGTTATATCTGCTTTGAATAAAGTTTCGTTCTTTTTGCTGCATGTAACACAACCACTGGTACGATATCAAACTGTATCTGGAGCAGGAATCTGGTCGGTAATTTTCCGATTCTTTGTATCTGCAGAAATACGCTGTTGGATTGTTTTGAGCAATTGCGTGAAGATAAAGCGAATTGAGTCCAGACCTAGAATTTTTTCCGTTGTTTCCGGGTTCGAAATTTCATGGTTTCTTATTCGGGTTTTTCCTGTTGCAGCACATTGACAAAAAACAATACTAAGCCCCCCAGTAAGTTGACTTTTCAAAGTTTTATATAAATTCGCGTGTCTTTTTGGGAATAAACAAAAAACTATTTTTTTCAATTTTCTGCATCATTCTTAATTTGGCAATTCCACTGACTGAAAAAGAACATTTAAAAATGTCTAAATTTTGTTGTTTGTAGGGGATTAGCAGATTTCCAACAGCTTGAATTAAAGGTACACAATCCAAAAGGTTATAATATATTAATATATCGTGCAAACTCTTCTAATCTTTCTCTGACCATGTTTTTTGAACTAGTATATTCTTCTGTTGTAATATTCGATTTTGTCAGAGACGAATAAAAAGCTTGGTTATCTGGTAAGCCACTTTCTAATTTTTCTAACCCGTCTACAAACTCGTACAGAAAATGGAATTTTTTCAATTCTCTCCCGTATGCAATCAAAAACTTTCTGTGCAAAAAACCGGGTGCAAGAAAATGTTTTATGTCAAGAAAATGCAACGTTGATGTTTTGATGCAGAGATAGGTGTTGGCCTTTTTAATTACAAAATCAATTTTGTTCAATAGACATTCAATCAAAACAGGTTTTACTAAATTTAGATCATACAAAGAAGAATTAAAATCAAGGACTATCAACTTGCTGCAGTACAAATCAAACTCTTTCAGTAAATTTTCTTTCCTTACGTTTTCACTGCTTTCCAAAACTTTAAAAGTAGGTCTAAATTTTTCCTTGACAAGACAATAAGCGGACAGAGATATAGCTTCCAAATAATCTCTTAAATTTTAAATTAATTCTTTTTCATTGCTACATGTTATAAAACACTTTCCTTCCTCAAATCCATGGATGCAATTCCAACATTCATCGGAACCTGACAAGCTTCAAACAACAGCTTGGGTCCGTTTTCAGGTAGCTGATCACGATACAAGTACGCTTCAAAGTCTTAACATGCATAGTACGGGTAAATACGATCTTGTTTGGCAACCTGTATTCCAATTTGTTCAAGCTTTTTAAATATTGTGCTAGGATTACGGTAAACGCCTCCGGGAAAGCTTTCGCGAACTGTGGTCAGACATGTTTTGTTATGACGGTAGTAATGACAATTACGATACCACAACTTATCACAATGCATACACTGATACACACGACTATACTTTTCAAAATTTATGATTAAGCTCAGGTGGTTTTTAAACACGTTTACTTTCATTGTTTCATTATACAATTCGCGGCTACGTTGAATTATTTTTGCTTTGTTATTTTCTAATTCATAGGCAACAATGTTAATCTTATAAAAATTTTCGAGTTCAACAAAATCAAATAAACTTGCTTCGGAAAATTCACTTACGTTAAAATGGGTACAGTATTCATAAAACAATTGCTTTGCAGCGCGATTACAACCACGACGGTCAGCACCACGGAACACGGCCAGACTTCGGAAAAAACAAAGATTGTCTTCTGCTGAGACATTTGCAAGTCCGTGGTTGTTTATAATAAAACCGGGTAAAGGGATGGGAGCTCCTAATGGTGCGTCTTGCAAATGATTGATGTAAAAAGTAATGTTTGAAATTTGAATTATTTTCCATTTTGTGTCGTCTCTTGTTATATTCTCTATAACACTTTCCTCTGAAATAGAATTTAAAAAGTCCTGCAATTCTTGTCTATTACTTATAAGCAAAGCTGTTTCCAACATTAAATGATTAAATGGTTATTATACGAAGCGTGAAAATAACGAAGCTCATCGGTTTCAATGTTTTTTAAAATGTAAGCCAGACTATAAGTGATTTTAAAACAATTTTTCCGTTTTTTCATGATTGTTTCCGTAATTTTTTGAATCATTTCTTTCAAATCCTTGTTGTAATAAAAATTAAAAATATTTTGTACCTTGTTTTTCTTGCTAAAAGTGCGAATGCTGGACCACTATTTCTTCGCAAATTCTTTTATATCGGCATCCGTTTCGTCCATTGTTTTATATCAGCATCCATTTGTCTGTGACAACGACGTTTTATTTTTAAAGATTTCTTTTTGCTTGACGCTTCAGGACTATAACTTGCTTTCTTGGAGCCTTCTTTCGAACTGAACACTATTTTGTTTGTGGATACTGTTTCTTTATCCGACAGGTTAGTACAGTTATGGTCTTTCCACTCCTTAATATTTTCAAAATTTTTAGAATATTGTCTGCAGACACAGCAAATTTTCATATGTTTCTTCAAGTTATCTTTTCTTGGAAATTTTTTTTCACATTTTGAACAACTCACCTCATACGTTCTGCTATGAATAGATAATTGATGTCGTCGTAAACAATCTTTTCGTTTGAACGATTTTTTGCCTAAAATATAATCATAACTTCCGTTGTTATGCGCTGATGCAATATGTCTCATCAAAGCGCGTTTTCCAGTGAACACTTTTGAACATATATCACAGGTGAACGACATTGTGAATGTTAAAAGCTCCATCAACTGTGCTTATATACCCTCTTCATATGATGTCATTTCTCGCGAATGAAAAATAACTGTTTAAGCAAAATCTGTTTAATATCAATAATTTGACCGGAGGGTAAATCTCTGTGCTTGTCAAAGTTCCGTGGGTCTGTAATCAATTAAAAATTTTTGAATGACTAGATCTCCAATACTATTTCACAAATGATCTTATGTACTTATAAGGATGACTTTAAACTCGATTCTAATTTGTTATAATAAGTAAAATAATTTGTTAGAAAGCTACTTGTTGTTTTTGCTGAGGTGTCTTTCAATATAATTGTTTATACTTGTGAACATGTTATAAAATCATTCATTAGAAATTTGTTTTAAAATAACGGATTATAGTTTTACAAGACTTTGAACTCGTTTGACTTAGTTTCAATAAGTAAAACATTTGTTAGAAAGTTACCTGTTGATTTTAGCAACGTGTCTTTCCAGATAATTATTTATACTTGTTTGTGAACTTGATAAAAAATCACTGGTTAGAAATTTAATTATTGCTTTTTAGAGACACGTCTTTCAGGATAATTGCTTATAAACTTGTTAAAAAATCATTGGTTAGAAAGCTAATTTCGGTTTAAAAATATGTGCTTCTACTTATATTTATAAGACTTCATTTATCTTTGCTACAAAGCTTATTGTTTTTTACTAACATGTCTTTCAAGGTAACTCTTTATACTTGTTTTTGAACTTTTTATAAGACTCTAAATTAGTTTCAAAATTGTTAGAAAGTTCATTGTTGTTTTTTAGCAACGTGTCTGTAAACGTAATTAAATTTTTTATAAGACTTTGAAAAAAACCTTCTGTTAGAAAGCTGTTTTTACTGCAATTACAACATCTTTAGAGTTAAATAATCCCTTGATAGGTTGAGTATAAGGTTAATCGTCATACTAGTATGTTCTTGGTCCATTTCTTTGACTGATCTTAGCTTTTCAAATTTATTATCTAACATACTTCAATCGAAAATTAATTGACCAAGAATCCAACTCAGATTAGCTAGATTTTAGGTTTCATTGAACAATAACTAAATATTTGATTCATTGCATTCAGGGATCGAACCTGTTTCTAGATAAAATTAGGTAATCAAGTTTGATTACCTAATTTCATCTAGAAACAGTTCATCTTTAACCATTTTTAAGATCATAGAAACAGTTCATCTTTAAGATCTTTAACCATTGCTAGATGATGCTAAAGAGTTATTCCAATATCATAACTTTGATCTTAATCAAGTATATTGATTACAGTCTTCCACTTTTTACCTTCTTGAATTTAGCCTCCTTGGATTTAGCCTCCTTGAATTTAGCCTCCTTGGATTTAACCTCCGCCGTCTTGGCTTTAGCTAGATCCTCTAGATGGAGCACCACCGTTCCGCGGTTCCGCGGTATGTCCTTGGGAAAGACACTTTACGGCACTTTCCCTGCTTGGCGATTTTGGCAAGCAGTTCAAATTTCAGTCATATATTTATTAAACTAAAAGCCAAAATAAAAATTTTAATCGGACAGTAATATTTCGGTATCTCCGTAAGGGTCGCGGTAATTGCATGTCTTAAGTATAGCGCCTTCGGCGCTTTTTTTGCAAGGCAAGAGGATGAAAATACAAATGACAACAAAAAAATAAACAAAGTGTAGGGGGCAAAAGTTGTAATGCAGAGCCACCACCTCCTATTTTTTACAAACAATCGCAGGCCATAATGAATAAATATATAAGTAGGGTGTTCAAATTATTGATTACATAAATTTTATTACAATAAGTACTTGTTTGCTTCATTTAGAAAAAAATATTTAAAATCACAAATAATTTTTTTTGGAGGTAGTTCGATCAATAAAATTAAAGATCAAAACAAGTTTTATCACTGTAATTCTGTACTAATTGGGGCCCAGGAGATACCTGCAAAAAAAGCACTTGGCTCCCAGCGCGTAAAAGTTGGGCACCCGTGACTTAATCCTAACTGTTCGTAATTTAGGAATTGCTTCATATTATGTAATTGCACTCTTACCATATCGAACTCAAAAAATTCGAAATAAAAATTTTATTAATCGTGTCGTGGGCCATATTCTGGGCATTTACAGGTTATATTTTGCACTGGTCTGACCTATACTATTGTAGTTGTACCCGCTTTAAGTCTCCGGGCAACTTTATAATTAACATAATGTAATCATTTTTGGAGTCTAATTCTAAATCTACTTTAAGACGTTTTTATACTGAATATTTAGAAACTTTAGTTTCCAGTTAACGTTAAAGTTGCTGGATACCTGTACCTGCACTCTGATACTCTGATACCTGTACCTGTTAAACCTGGCTGGATACCTGTACTCTCAGGCATCCAGCCAGCTGAGCTTCGCCGACTGGGAGCGATACTTTCCTTGGCTTACCGTGGATCTCTGGACCCCGATCATATCTTGTATGGTCTTTTAAGTGGGTCCTCAGATACTCGCCAAGTGAGACTAAGATCCAGACGTCCGTTTGTGCCAGCTCCGCGGAATCTTTGGACAACCTTGCCAGACTTGGCATCCGCGCTTCTGAATGAACAAATTACAAATGGAAAACGGAGTATTGTGAAAATGCTTCCAGGCTCCGTGCTTTTGTGCCCGGGACCGGTGCCAGGCCTGTTAAGATGGGCTTACCCCGAGCAGCTTGGGTTAAGCTCAACCGCCTGCGGACTGGTGTTGGGCAATTCCATTCGTCCATGCACAAATGGGGTCTCGTTCCTTCACCAAATTGCGAGTGTGGCGCCTCTGAGCAAACGCAGACCATGTTCTAACAGCGTGCCCTATACATCGGGCACCACATGGAGCACGAGGTCTGACGATTTTGGATGACGAAACTCGATGCTGGCTTAATGACATCACTGCCAGCATCTGATTCAGGCAGTACAGCAGTCTGGGGGAGTAAAAGGATAAACCCTCGGCCCCAGTCCTGTTTGTGTCTGACCTGGAGTGGATACCCTTCAAACGACGACGACGTTAAAGTTATTTTTTTATCATATTTAAATCTGCTTTAAAACACACTTTTGAAGCAACTTTGGGCAGGTGTACTAAATTTTAAGGTAGGTAACTATCTGTACATTAACTGTAACAAACAACATTTAAAAACCCTTGTTCGCTCTCTGGGGCTACTTCTGCATTTAGGCTAAATTAAAACTGCATAATCTATCTTGCTGTTGTAGATCTACATTTTCTGTGTTATTTCTTTTGTTCTTCAGTCAAAGCTTGTCTTTTAATTAAAAAAAACTAACTTATGTAATCAATTTACTTGATTTTTTTAAAATTGGATTAATTAGGTGTAAATGTGACAACGGCAAGGGTGTGGCAGAAACATTCAAAGCACTACCAGATTTGTTTGTTACCAACATTCAACAAATTCAACAAAGCGGTTTGCACATCGCACCAAAACAGCCTGATTAGATTTTGTTGACTAAGCGTTGTGACGTGAAAATTTCAGTGTTTTGTTTTATTAGTGTGATAACACTCTGAATTGCATGCTGAAGGACACAAGTTCAGTGCTAAGTCGACCATTGTATTCGTGGTAAAGATACTTCCGTGGAATTCCTCAACGAGGTCAGGCTGCTTACTTGCATTGATGACTCCGGTTGATGTTTAATCAGCTGATAACATTGTACAGTAACCATCAAACATACTAAATTTATGACGTCTTATGATTCACAATAATAATGGAACGTAACAATCGTATTATTGTGAATCATAAAACGTTTTAAATTTAGTATGTTTGATAGTTACTATACAATGTTATCAGCTGATTAAACAGCTGATGAGTGACAAGTTTTATTTTTATTATTACCTTTAATAAGAAAGATTTTTTTACGTTTGATGATCATCTGCTTCTTTTTTATTTATAGTTATCTGAAGAAATTGAATAAACGAAAGCTTATAGAGTTGAGCGGTACTTAGCTGGAATTTTTTTTAGAATAATGATTATTAATTAATAAACTTTCTCTTTCAAATATTTGTTTTTTAAAACGTTCTCTACGGATACGATTAAAATAAGATTAACAAAATTTTTACCAGCTGTAAGCGACGAGAGTAACTTTTCGAAATCTGCTAACGTAAGACAATCGGAAGAAAGCAAGCCATTTTATCAAGCTGTCATGTCCCTTGGTCCATTTAAAAATTTTTTTTAGGTGTCTTCGGTTTGGCAATTTCATATTCGAAATACAATAGCAGAAATCTAAGAAATATTTCAAATCTTGATTTTCGTCTCTAAAAAGTAGTGTTTTCTAAAAAATATCTTTATTTTAAATCTGTCTCGGATTTCTTGATTTTTGTCCCTAAAAGTAGTGTCCACTAAAAAAAGGTTGCTAAGCAATGGACTAATCTTTTTTAAAATGTTTCGCGGCATAATTGGAAATCTCTCACGGTACACTACTGAGCCGCGAAACATAGGTTAAAAACAGGGTTTATGTCCCGGTATCCCGGAGAATTTTTAGTTTTAAATTCCTGGGACCCCGACAAATTTCCCAGGAAATGCCGGTTTATTGCATTTCAGTTGAAAGTCATAATTTGAAGCAGGGGTGCTCAATACATCGATCGATTGCGATACGTATTAAACAAAAGTTTAGAATTGCAGGTAAAGATCTTTTTGGGACGAAGGTGAAGAAATTAGATACTAGTTGTAACTGAAGACCTTTTTTTTTAGTAATCACCAGCCATTAAAGACAAATATAGAAATATTGGAAGCTACTAATAGGTGAAGATGTTTTTTTTTAATTGTCAGTAAATTGTTTAGAACAAATTGTGTGACATTTGGCCATTTTTGCGGTACATTTTGCAACGGGAAGTTAATTTTTTTCCCGGGAAATCATAAACCGTTGCTGAGAACCATTAACTGGTGTCTTCACTTCGATTTGATCTCTAATTTTGCTATTTTTCTCCCAAAATCATTGTGATCTCTAAAAAAACATATACAGCAAAATGAAACTATATGAGGTATTTTCAAGGGGGTCCGAGGCAACTACCTCATTCGCCTCACTCAATTACCCACCACTGCCAGTATCAAAATAATTCTGTAAGCACACTTTTTCATTAGGTATTGCTGCTATCATATATTAAATATAATCTTTGTATGTATACTTCAAGAGTGTATTAAGTAGGCTTTCGCCTTTATCAAGTAAGTGTGCCGCAGGCAAACTCAGAATTTAATAGTGTACCGCAGTGAAAAAAAGTTTGAAAAGCACTGGTTTAGAACCCTTAGCGTAAACAGAAATTACTTTTTCCGCACGAATGCACATTATAGTTATACTATATACATTATAATACATACATTATAATGCATTATAATAATAATTGGCCTACTTACATACAAACTTGGTTTGGCCTACTGGTTCAGAAACCATGCGCTAAACATTTTGATTGGCTCCTATATATATTACTATAATAGTAAAGGCAAGCATATTAATTCCTTGCCGCATATCTATTGATAATTTGGACAAGCTCATTTTTCCGCTTAATTCGGATTAAATCAGCGGAGAGCAAAGCGTTCGGCTAAGAAGAGTTCATTGTGTTTTAACACCGCTTTGATTTTTAGTTAAAACAGATAAATTTTAGTTTAACTTTCATTTTTCTCATTAAATTTCACGGAAATATTATGGAAGTGGAACAACTTGCCAAGGAATTGGACCAGTTTTTTTTACTTGTCTGCGGCATGTTTGTGTTATGTAAGTGATGACGTTAAGTTTGAGTTGTAATTGTAACAGGCCCCGGATTGTTTATTTTGCAGTTATTTGCAGTTGATATATTTAGTTATCCATTTGTAATAAAAATCTCTTCTTTTATGTTTAGTGAAATGGGCCAAAATTGTTTTTAAGAAATATTTTCTGACAGACAATTATGCTCTTAATAAAACTTTTTAATAATTAAATTAATTGAAAACAAGTTACCACATTTTTAAGTAAAAATCTTGCACATCTCCTATAACATTGGTCAACACAAAATTTCTTTCCGGAATAAAAGTAGCCACTCTTTACTAATTCTGGGGCGCTGAATCCAAAAATAATCCTTAAAATGTCCGTTAGCTCTAGCTTTTAAAATATGGGCACCAGCAACATATGCTAGGGAGAGGTGACCATCAAAAATTCTAAGTCGAATACATTTATCTCGTTCAACTACAAATTTTTAGACGAAAAGATCTTTTTAAAACAACCATCAAGTCATCTTTTTGATAATTACATTTTTTAAAGGCCGACTGTTACATTATCACTGATCATTTGAAGCCCCTTTCAAAAATACTGCACGCGACCATGTTTCAAGTTGTTTGAGAGGAGTAAAGTCACATGTCTTATTATGAAAATTGCAAGACTTATAAAAAATGAAAATACGTATAAGAAATAGCTAGGCTAATAAAAGCTTACAAAAAAAAAAAAATGATTGACTGAGACTTACGTCAAATGTTTCTTAATGCTCATTACGTAGATTAGGAAAACTCAATAACCAAAAACGTTTTCGGAGTCTCTCACAAAAAAATATACAGTGCCTTTAACTTTCGTGATAAACAGTAAAATACGAAGGTAACACTAGGCAGAAAAAGCTTCTAGTAGGTCCAAATAAACTGCAAAGTACAGTAACTGTCTAATATAGATATTCCCGAAAACTTGCACTGTGTTCTTTTTTGTTTAAAATTGAGCTCTTTTAACTACGAGTTCAATAATCTGTTAAAGTAGATTTCAGCATATTTTGAAATACCTTGTTTTTGTGTAAATTCTGCAGATAACTTCTGTTATATCTGTGGGGAGTTCACTATGTCTTCGCAAAACCGTGTCTTGACCACTAGAATAAGAAACGCTTACTATCAGTACTTTGGTTGTAAAGTTGGAGATCAGGAGATGCTGCAATTTCTGTGTCACCATCCTTAATGAGTAAAGAGTGAAGACCCGTCTTTAATGAGTGGTTGAAGAAGGAAAGAAAGGCAGTAGCATTTGCAGTGCCAATGATTTGGAGAGAACCTACGGATAACCTAAACAATTGTTATTTCTGTCTAACGTTTTCCATGAAAAATGGATTCAACAGAAAGAAGAAGTCATTAATAAACTATCTTAACATACTATTTGCAATTCGTTCTGTTCCTCACAGTGACCAGCTACCTACTCTTAAGCCATGTGAAGTAGATCTGTTGAGTTCAAATGATGCAGAAAGCAGTAAAAAGTCTACCGTTTCTCGACTGAACCACATTTAATCGATGAAAATAAACTGAATGATCTTCTTAGGGATTTAGATTTGGCATAAGTTAAAGCTGAGCTATTGGCTTCCAAATTAAAACAATGGAATTTGCTTCAAAACGGTGTCAATGTTTGTAGTTTTTGTACACGTCAACAGTCCTTTGCCCGATTTTTAACATGAAAGGGAGACTTGTATATTGCACAGATGTTGATGGTATTATGCAAGAATTTGGGTACTCTCAAAGACCAGAAGAATGGAAACTGTTCATTGATTCGTCAAAATTAATTCTAAAAGCTCTGTTGAATGGAAATATGTTGCCATCAATTTCCGTTGGATATGCAGCTAACAACATTTTTGGAACACAACTTTTTTGGAAATACCAAAACTCCGAATCATATTGAACTTGTGGAACCCATGACAGGTTTCTACAAAAATATGGGGTGCAACATGTCCTTGAAAACACACTTTTTAGATACGCACTTGAATTTTATCCTTCAAACTGTGGTGACGTAAGTGACAAACATGGGAAGCGTTTCCACTAGAATATTGTGGCCATGGAAAAACGGCACCAAAAAAGATAGAGCCCATCAATGTAAGCTGATTATTGTTAAACTCTTGCTCGAGATCAACCAGACTTATCTTACAGCAGAAAAGCTAAAAGAATGCGATTGTGAACATCCACATTTCTGTTGTTGCGGTAGGGTTAAGATAAGCATTCAGAAAAAATTAAAATTGAAAATATTTCAAAAATGAGAGCTAATCAAAAATTTTATTATCATTTTCGGATTCAGCACCAAAACATTTATAGGTAATATTTATTTCCGTAAAAGAATAAAAAATTCTTGAAATTTTGTTGACCTGTGTAATTTATGTTGCAAAATGATGCAAAAAAATTTAATTCTTCTACAAACATGAAAAGGTCGTACTTCCTGTAAAAATTATTTTGTTTTCAATACAAAATTTTACAATCAATCTAGTTATCGGCAACGTTTATGATGCACACACTTGCACAGAATTGCTTCATTACACAAATCTTTTCAGTCATGCAAGCTGGATTTGCCTTCTTGGAGGCAGGATCCGTGAGGAGCAAGAATACCACCAACATTATTATGAAGAACATGCTTGGTCTCTGTACGTAATTATGTTTCTCAAAATGCTATAAAAATGTTTTAAATACCGCATCAAAGACGAATGTTGAGGACACCACAACTAAACTTATTACGTATTTAATATATTTTTATACATCATACATAGATTAAAAATGAAGCTATCTTTGTTGATTTTTAAACCGTAAATATAACTGTAAAATCTTTGCATTAAGATGCTGGTTAATTACTCTGGTTTTAAACGCAAAGAAAAATTTTGAATATTTTACCAACTTAACACCTACATATATGTATGTGGCTTGGTGTTTCAAATTACTTTGTTGTAAACGCATTTTGTTCAAGCAATTATTTTGGATTAATTTTTGTTTAGTTATCAAAGCTATTTCATATTACGCATTTGGATATGCTTTTGCCTATGGGGAACCCGGAAATGGTTTTATCGGTCATAACTTCTTTTTTTCCAGCAATGTGGCGAACATTACTCTCAATGTAAGTTAGTTTACAATGTTTATGAACGTCTTTAATAATTTGCATTTTCAACAGAATTTATATAATTTATTTTGTTTGGCAACCTTAGTATGACTTGAGCACTACTATCGCTGTTACAAGGTCAAAAAAGGTTGCCAAACAAACTGGACTATATAACAACACATAAAGAATCTTTATTTTAAATATCTAAGGTATTGTAAAAATATTTTAAACTGTTTCCAAACGAGATTTTTGGATTTTTTTATATTTAATTAAAAAACACTATTTTTGGCTTAGACTTTGGTCAGCGATTAATTTTCAAATGTTGAACCTCAATGGCGTTTATCAAACAAATGATTGTTTCAATCAAAATGGTTTCTCAATGCATTTCATAAAAGAAAGCAGATTGTCACTTTGAGAAATGAAAACACGTGGCGCTCTGATTACAAATTGATGTCTTTTTGCTCAAATATGACTTACAAAAAATAAACTGTTTATTTAGTACATCTCCGTTATCTAAAGTGTTTGACTATTGCTGTGCCTGTTTGTGGTCATTCGGAATATACTTTTCTATCCGCTGGCTAAAGCTCATATTATTATCTTTTAATAGGGTTACCAGTTCGTATTTGTTTCCAAGATTTGTGATTATTGTTATAAACATTGCTCTTGAGGAATTTTATTCTGCTTATTTCTGAGAAACTTGCTTAGTTTGGAGTTAAGTGTTCCATTTTCAATAACATTTTTAGAAAATGTGTTTATTATAAGGTCTTCACTTAATGCCCGAAGATGAGAAAATTTTTTTTTGATTAAGTATCAAGTGAAGACCTTTTTCTTTTTTTAGTTTCCATTTGTCAACTACAGCTGGCAAATAATTTTAAAATTGTTTGCATTTTTGGGTAATTAGCGGTACTTATTTTTTCGTCAGAAGTAACATGTTTCTTGTCAATTTTTTGTGGTACCTTAAGTATTTTTAATTTAAAAATCCTTAAACAATAATTGTAGCCTGGTTTTAGCCAGCCCATGCATACATTATAGAATAGAGTTTTCATTTGATAGACTGAACTGAGCTGCTTTTACAATTTTAAACGTAACCTGGCAAGATTCTTTTTAAATATTGTAAAGAGCCTTTCAATCTTCTCATTTTTTATTTTAAAATTTTGTCACGTGTATGATGTCACGAAACAAAGCGTTTAATATCGATTAATAAAAGCATTTAACATTATTGTTTTGAAGATAATTTTTAAAATTTTTTAAAAGTTTATCACGATTTTAATATTTATCGCTCATTGAAAAGAAGGCCGACAAATCCATTTATACGCAAAAAAATTTAGTTAGGCTTATTTTTTACGGATTGCTTTGTCCAATAAAGTTTTGAAAATTATTTTTGATTTAAAGACTAGCTTGAGTGGGCAATAGTTTTGAAAAAAAATCAAGAGTTATCGGCAAAAGCATTAAGACAAAATCTTTATGTTCGTGCTTCTAGCCGAGAAAGAGAAACTCGAAGACAAAAACAATGATTGGAAGCAACAGATCGAAGGATGAAAACAATGCTTACGCATGAGTTTTTCTTGCCATTGTCACATTTTCTAACATACCATTACCAAACAATATCAAATAAAAATACGGCTTGTAGAAAATAAGAGCTGTCTGCGAAAAGTCGAATATTTGTTTGAAGTCCGACTTAGACTTTTTTATTTTTAAAACAACTCAAATAATTTTTTAAACATATATCAAAAACTAAAACACTTAAAGATTTGCAATTCAAAAGTTGAAAAATCTTTTTATCATTTTTAAAACATTTAAAATTGTCGTTTGGAAGTTCAAATTTTAACTTTTATAACATACGGCAAATAAAGTGATAAAGATGAAACAAAAAAATTGCTTTTTTAATATCACATAAAAGTTTCAGTCATAATATTGTGACTATAAAAATATTGTTTTGTCATATTCGAGATTTCGACAAGCGGTGATGAAGTTAACCATGAGCAAATGAGATATTTTTAAATTGATGTTTTGTATTTAGATCATACGCACGATCTCAGGCTACAAACACAATTTTTTATTTAAATTATCGAAAAATCTTAATTGAATTTAAACCAATCAAAAAGCATACAATGCATCACGTAATCGTTCCTTAAACTTGACCTGCATGAGCCACGAGGTCTGATGGTTTTAAATGACAAACCCAATATTAAAACAACACCATTACTGCCAGCATTTGATCCACATTTGATCCAGTAAACAGCCCTGCGGTAGTTAAAGAATAAACCTTCAGCTTCAATTTTGTTTGTGTCTGACTTGGATATATTTTGAAAATTCTCTTCAAAACTACGTTAATGTTTGAAATTGAAGAGTACTCAACTTTGAAGAGTACAAGAATATACTTCAACTTCAAACTCTCCCCTAAAATCTTACAAATTCTACAATAAAAACAAAGAGACAAAACTAAATATGGTCCGATGCGGTTATCGGGATGTAAAAAGTAATGTTTTATTACTTGAATGCTGGGAACAATGTGAACTGTTACATATTAGTGTCATGTAAACTTGACACCCATCAACCGATATTTGACCTTTTAGGGTTAATTAACGCCACAAATTTTACTCAGGAATCCAAAAGGACTAGTTGAACCAGGTAACCCGAATACCACCGCTGAGGTAAAGTTGTGTCTATTTTTATGTACGTATTCCGGTTCAAGAAATAGTTTGCCGTGAGACTGAAGTTTTTAATACAGTTACTTCCTGTTAAGTTCAAATGATTCCTTAGATAACTTCTCTCCATAAATAGACAAAAACCATTGTCTCTAACTATATAGAATATATTTACAAAATTCACAAAACTTGATCAAAACTTGGCTTCCAGCTTTACCTAACTTCAAAGTGATTTCAGCGGCACGACTGCAAATAGTCACTTTAAAAACTTTGTGCTAGCAAGCTATAAGAATGAATTAACGTCCCGATGGCTAATATTAATCTTAATATTTCTTCCGATAAAACAGCTTAACAATTATATTTCTTTATGCAACACTGCGGTCACAAGCCACAAAAACTCGAACCACGCAACTGCAATGCAACAACTCAAAACGGCATGAATTAATTGACTGACTGCAATCTGAAATAAAATAAAAATAAAACACGCGCTTGTATAAGGTCACGTTACGTGACTCTAGATTATACGCTAATTTTCTGGAATAAGGTGGAATTCTCCGAATAGCGATTAAATTAAAAGCACAGTTTACAACAGCCAATCAGAGACGCCTGACGGTGAACGAATTAAGTAAGTAAAAGTCTTCGTGTTACATGAAAAAATTCAATTAATGATTTCAGAATACTCGAGAGAGAAAAGAAGATCCTAGAAGCTAATGGTCACGTGCTCTTAATCTGTTTGACACGTGCTCAAGATTACAATTGATAAAATAAACAATTAAAACAGCTTACAAATAAATTAAATAAATTAAATTAAGGAACAATTATTGTATCATATGCATTTTCATTAGCTCTAATTCAATTAAGATTTTTTGATAATTAAATTATTTAAACAAGTGGTATGTAGTGCAAAATTTGAAAATAGCCAAAAAAATTACTGATGAGTTTTTTCTTGGCTTTAACTACAATAAGAAAATTGTGTTTGTAGCCTGAGATCGTGCATATAATCTGAATGCAAAACATCAATTTAAAAATATCTCATTTGCTCATGGTTAACCTCATCACCATTTGTCGAGATCTCGAATATGACAAGACAATATTTTTATAGTCACAATATTATGACTGAAACTTTTATGTGATATTAAAAAAGAAATTTTTCTTGTTTTCATTTTTATTACTCTATTTGGAGAATGCTACCATTCAATCTGATCATGCCTGCTTCTGGAGATGCCAAAATATTTCTGTAACGTTGAAATTTTTTAGTTTTATAGAGGTATGAATGATATTTAGAACTGCTTGCCAACACCGCCAAGCAAGGAAAAGTACCCAAAATTGTCTTTATCAAGGAAACAACAGAATGGCGCGAGTAGCTTTTGAACCGCGACCATGTTGATCGTAATCACGAAGCTCTTAACCACTTGACAACGTTGTCAAATTAAAATATTTTTAATCAAGTTTGTAATTTGAAATGCAGTAGACCTTGGTTAATCCGGATTCGATTTGACAGACAAAATCATCCGTATTAGGCAAAGATCCGGATTATTCAAAGACTATTTTTTCTGTCCTTCAGTTATCCACAGTTGTAGAACATCAATAAAAGTCATCTTAATTAAACTTGTGAAGACCGAATACTTGAATTATTTTAAAATGAACAAATTTTTGATGCAGAATAACCATATACTACACGTTTACACTGACACACAGATCAAGCGCAATTCACTGCAAAAAATCAGTAATTTTGAATTGTCGCAGCATTTTAGTCACTGGTCATTAAGTATTTCCAATAATTGAAAGATAATATCCTCCATGCCAGGGCATGTACAGCCAAGCATATAGCGCTGTAAAGTTCTCTTGACTGCATGAGCGTCACTTAGTTTTGGGGTTGGCATTTTCCTCGTCTGTAATTTGATTCTAGTTAAACATCAACCAGTAAGCAGTCATTATGGCCAAAGAAGAAGAAAAACCGCAATCTATCACTGCAATCAATTCAATCAATCAACCATGCACACTTATTCTTAAAAATCCCTTCTTATCTTGATTGCATGCCATAATATTTATGGTTTTGCTGCGTCTTCCTTTTTCTGTTCTGCTTTCTACTACTTACAAATTTTCTACTTCACTACATTTTTTTATGGTGGAACTGAAATAAAAGATACTGATACTAATACTTATACTGAAACAAACCTTCGAAGTCAATAAGATCAGTTAACTACGTAGTACACTTATAAAGAAGTAACATAGCAAACCCTTTTAATGCAATTGTAATGTAAAATGATGATTGTGATGGAGACTATGATAGACTATGATAATAGACTATAAAATGAAGACTATTGATGTAGACAAGAGACTCTACGTCAGCGGTTTTCAACCTTTATGTTCAGCGGGCCAATCTTATTCGGGGGCGGCGGTCGCGGGCCACGCGCAAATAGTTAAATACAGAGAAAAAAAACAAAAAGACATAAAAACAAAAATAAGAAACGTTTTATTCTTTCCATATTCAATTTTTCAATGCGAGCCCTGGAGCTGCACTTTCTTCACCAAATCTTCTAATCTTGGTTGCAAGTCGGTAACAGCTAATTTCATCAATGCCTCTAGATGTGCATGTGTGAGCCTAGTTCTGTGCTTCGACTTTACGAATTTGATTGTAGAGAAAGCTTGTTCGCACCGATACATCGTTCCAAAGCGAGAGATGAATTTCGCACTGAATGACCGTAACTCTGGAAAGGCTGTGACTGGTACGGCCATCTAAAAGTCCACCAAGTCCTTACCTGTGGCCATCACCGATAACTTCTCGTAGCGTGCTTTGAGCGCCGCTGAATTTTGAAGATCGATCAGTTCCTGAACTCCGAGATGCATTTTGCCAGGATCGACTGCAAACGGATTGATGAATAGTAGATTTTTGTGTTTCGCTTTATCCGAGTCTAGTTCTTCAAACCTTTGCTCAAAGTTTTCAATCATCACGTCAAGCTTGTCAATGTAAAAATCTTCATTCACTCTGTTGCCCGGTTCCGCCACTCTATCTTTTAATGCTGAGAAGTTGTCGAAGCATGTCTCACTTAATTGATGACGAAATAACTGTAGCTTCTGTCGGAATGAATTCACTTGATCATTGAGGTGACTTACGAGTTGCTGCTTTCCTTGCATGCGTTTGTTCAGCGTGTTCAGATGTCCCGAGATATCTATCAGGAAAGCCAGATCGTTCAACCATGACGGGTCTTTTAGTTTCTCTCGTTTTTCCGGAAGGATCTTCTTCTCACATAAGAAATTATGCACGTGGTCCTTGACGGCGAGGAATCGGGCTAGTACTTTCCCTTGAGAAAGCCAACGCACTTCTGTATGAAGAAGAAGTTCCCGTACTGTTCATCCACCTCGTTCAGCAATTGGCGAAATTCTCTTCTTTTCAAAGCTGCAGCTCGTATATCATTCACACATTTCACGACCACTGACATGACGTCTTTCATCTGTAATGACTTCCCACAGAGCGATTCCTGATGAATTATGCAGTGATACTTCAGCAGTGTTCTTCCTAGAAACTGTTCTAACTGAGCGCAGAATCCAACGTTACATCCGGTCATAGCTGGAGCTCCGTCAGTACAAACACTGGTCAACTTGTCCCACTGAAAGTTGATTTTTTCGGCACATTTTTTGAGCGCGTTCAATATATCAATTCCTCGGGTTCGCCCCTCCATAGCAACAAGACCGAGTAGCTCCTCCTTTACATTGAATTCTTAATACACAAGCCTCCTAAATATGGCTAGTTGGGCTGTATCTGTAGCATCAGTACTCTCATCCAATGCGATCGAAAAGAAGACAGCATCCTCTTGAGACTGTATCAACTGCTCACACACGTCTTCTGACATCATTTCCACAGGTCTGGTCATCGTGCTGTCAGACAACGGTATACCAGTTGCGAATGTGCTAGCTTTGTCACCCAGATATTTAGTCACAATATGCAAAGCTGGTTTGATAATCTCTTCTCCCTCCACCATAGGCCTTTTCTTTTTGGGTATCAACAAAGCGAGCTCGAATGAAACAGATGTTTGATCCTTCAGGAGCAGGAGGGTACATGTAAAACAAAACACAAGATCGCTTTTCTTTAATTTTTTTATTTTTAAACCAAACCAATGTTTGATAACAAACAAGCCTACAAACAAACAACATTGTTAACAAACGAAAAATCTTTAGTTCACAATCTTTAGTTTACATGTCGAACTCCACAACATTGTGTATTGGAAATAGTATTCTTTAAAACAATTAGGATGAAGACAAACATTGCAGCTTTTGCAGGAATACCGGGAGGTTCTGAGCGTCCTGGTTTGGCACATCGTCGTGGGTCCCCTTTACAATCCAGTGATTTGTAGCACTGAAACATACATGTTCACACGGCTGTGACCTTGATCCAAGAAATAGAACCTGTGACATATCTTTACTGTATTGCAAGTGTCTTTACGGACGTTCGGAATTGAACACAGCATCCCAACGGTTTGCCTGTACCACAGCTTATAGCCAAACGTAATTGATTTCCATAAATACGATATAATTGTTTGGCGCCGTGCTTCCCAAAGTAGGGTACCATGGATTTGTCAATGCTTAGATGTTCTCGGGTTTGTAGTAAGCCACACACTGCTTGTTTACCGCATCAAACAAAGATCTAATTTTGACAAATCTGTCAGTTTTGCCCAAGCTTTCATTATTACCAAGATGAAGAAACTGCTTACTTTCTTCCAATTCACGCCTGATCATCAACGCCGTGACCATTCAGTTCTGGTTGTCCTCCCTCCTCTGCCAATACATTTCTTATCGTGACAATTGATTATAAACGCTCAGCACATAGATGGCAATGAATGATTTCAACTTTTTTATGGTCATCATGAATGAGCAGTTGCTTTTGTATCGAGGGTACTTATTTGACTCCAAACATGTTTTTTCATCTCTTCAGTCGTCAAAACTTTTTAAATATTTCATGTGGCAAGATACGAGTATGCTTTTTAAAGAAAGGGTGTGTCAAAGTCCAGTTATTAAGAACTCTGTGCACATCCATGTTACCCTTCTTCTATTTCAGTTTTAAAGCAAGAAGTTTCATCATCCTTCTCTAAAAACACATTATAAAGTTGAATACCAACATGAAATGTAAAATTATAAAATTTAAAAACATTTAGCGTTGTGTATTAAGTTCACATAATGCAAGCATTGCAGCAAACAGTTGAATAAAGATACTGTATATTATAGTATTGCAAGAGCTGTAAATTCATTGTGGAAATATATATATATGCTACCTTTTTTGTTGCTTGCGGACCACCATATTGTTCTGGCAGGAAAACATTTTTTGGTTGAAAGTCACCAATAGGTAACCTAGTATTCTAGAAACAACAGAAAATACAAAACCTTACCTGACCGCTCGCTAAAGCTTGCGATTCATTAGTAATCAGTTTTGTGCCACCTGTTCCTTGAAAATCCAATTTAGCATCTGAAAGAAGTTGCCTTCCGCGAAGGCTGTCCGGAATACAATTAACATCATTTTTATCATCTTCGTCAGTGTCTATACTAGGGGTTCTTAACCCGTGGCCCGCGGATTACTTGTGGCCCGCGACGCACTTTTATGTGGCCCGTGAGCTCCTTCCCGAAATCCAAAAAATATTATACATGTCCGAAATGTCAAGCCAATATCTGTATATCTGAGATCTGATAGAACCTACAACGCTGCTTCAAACCACAGCCTCCGCTGGCTGTGCTAGCGTTTTATGCAAAAAGGTAACATGACAAAAATTTTCGGTTTTTGTTTTTTTACATATTTTTAAATCATAAATAGTTACAAGCAGGGCTGGGGAGCCGGAGCCGAAGCTGGAGCCACAAAAATTTTATTAGCTCCGGCTCCAGTAATGGTTTATACTTAATGTTTTGTCACAAACGTTCTCGCTTATTACCTCGTGCGTTAAATCTCTTGGGAGTTTTTTGTTTCGTGCACATTGCTTTTAAAGTTTTTCACTAAAGAGATGAAGTTTAGCTGTTTGTCAGTGCGGAGTTTGCAATTCATAATAATTACGATTTAACCTTTTCAATGTTTAGATAACGCCAAAATTGATTTTATTTAGTTATATTTGGTACTCGCTTTCAGATTTGATTAATATAATTGTAAAGATCAGAAGCCGTGATTCTTCTTCGAATAGAATAATTTATGGCAAAAAAGATTTAAACACTAAATGATAAACTACTTGTTTATTAAAGAGCTGGAGAGCCGGAGTCGGAGCTGGAGAGCCGGAGCCGGAGCTAGTGGATAAGCGCTTGATAGCTCCGGAGCTGGAGCCAGAGCTATTTAATAAGTACTTGATAGCTCCGGAGCTGGAGCTGAAGCTAGCGCTCTTCTACAGTGGCTCCCCAGCCCTGGTTACAAGTCTTCTGTGCAAATTTCAACCGCCCAGCTTATTTAGTTTGTGAGATATTAGCGTTTAAAAAATCCAAAAAACTTTGCATTTTTTAATGCAAATATTTTATGCAAGAAGGTAACATGAACACAATATAAGGCAACAAGATCACGGATAAAACAAGTCTAGTGAAGAAACAATCAAAACAATTAAAAAAACTTGCTTATTTCGTCATATACGTAAACAATGAATCACAGAAACTTGATTTGCTCGAAACAATGATTTTGCTTATGTTACCTTCTCGCATAAAACGATTCGTACTGATTAACACGTGCTATTTGGAATTGTTTTGTCAAAACGACTGCGTCTTTCAGTAAATTTCGTAAGTTTCTAACTCCATTGAGTGTTATTTTGTGTGATCGGAGATGGCGACTAAGAGAAAGGCTGAACGCTGCAGGGAATTCCACGAAGAATGGACAATGGACTATTTATTCGTTGAGAAAAACGGGAAGGCAATATGTTTGGTTTATAATGTTACCGTAAGCTCTCTGAAAAAATACAACATCAAGCGCCACTACCAAAAGCATACGAATTTTATTCGCGAACATCCGGTAGGCTCAGAACTTCGAAAATCCTGGATAACGAAAGCCCGCGAAGAACTTGAATACCGCAGAAACATGTTCAGTAGTGGCAAGTTACATCATTCCAAAGCTGCAATGGAGAAATGAACAAAAAACTTTGATTTAGGAGGATATGGGTTAAACAATCCAGATAATTCGAAGCTTTTTATTAACCCTTAAAGCACCGCTGACTCGTTTTGCGACGATGCAGCAAAACCGCAAACAAAGCGAAATTTGCTTTTTATTTACATTGTACAAATTAAGTTTTTCAATAAATAATTGCGCTTTTTTTGTTTAGAGAAGCTAATTGATTTGTGTATCATTAAAAAGATAATTTTTTCTTGATTAAAATGATATAAAATTTGTTTAAATATGATAAAAAATGAGTGAGTAATCAATAAAAATATTAACCATAGTTTTTCTGAAAAAAACGCTTATTTTTGATTTAATGCCAAAGTGCAATTATAAAGTTCAAACTTATCAGTCGCTATTTGTAGTAAAACTCTTAATCTATAAACCTAATCTAAATCCCTTGAGAAAAACTTTTTAAAAATTATCTTATTTCAAAATTTATCATAATTATAAACATCTCACCGTATGTGCGTGCTCGCGCTGTGACGTAAAACAAATGAAGTCACACGCACGCTCTCACTGTGAGGTCGATTGTTTTCACAAGACCGTGAAAACAAATAGTTCTTTTCTCTTTTATTTATTTGTCTTCTAATCTTTCTAATGACATTCGCGCACTCTCTACATTCTCGCTCTCGCAACATTCATGCGTCACGCGAAACTGGTATATTTCTGGAATGATACTGGTCTCGCGTCGCTAATCAACTATCGTTGATTTCGGTGTTCTAAGGGTTAAGAATTATTTAGAAAATCATTTGTACTTTCAGTTTTATCCGAGTTGAGCGACATTCCGCAATATCTACTGTACTTTGTGGAACGCCGCTTGAGTGATGAAAAATTTACTGCAATACTTACACATAAAATACTGCAAGTATTTTTTAATCATCCAAACATTCCGTATGGCCATCAGAACTGCTGAAGATTGTACAGTTTTTGTTTTTTGTGGTATCTCACAATACAAGTTGTGAAAAAGTATTTTTACAGATGCAAAAGCAATGGACAAAAAAAAAGATGATCGTTCAGACGATAAAAAAATTTTAAAGCTCCAGTATAACTTTAAAGATTGACTATGTTGTAAAAAATTCATAGGGTTTTGATTGTCCAACAAGACCTTGTTAAAGAAGATCAGATCTTCGACAAAATATCCGTAATCAGAGACAGTATTAATTGTTTGTAGGCTCCACTGTTTTAGACTACGTTTATTTTTTCTATTTTTCTTGTTGCCTATTGTATGATAATTTTGTGCTGTTTTTTGTTTTTATAGATGTTCTTGTTTAGAAAAAACAACTGGCATTTGTTTTTTAGCAAAATACAACAACTTTACTGTTTTCGTTTTGTTGCGTATTTATCTATCATAGAGAAAGCGACGGTGGCAATATGCTCTGAATGAATCCGCAATTTATATCATAATACAACTATTTTTTCAGAAAAAATTGTTTAACGTCACCGACATAAATCTGTCAGAGAACCAACATAAACCTATTTATATAAGGTATACCTATCATATGCTTCATAATCAAAAAGCTTTTTTGAAGCGTTTAAAATTTTGTTGCTTGGTCAAAAAACTAATAACAGCTAATATAAACACTTGTTTAAATTAAACACTTTTAAATTTTTTTGTTTAAATTAAACAAAAGACTGCTGATGAACATCATAATAAAAGAACTTTTTTGAATTTTCTTGATTAAATTCAAGGAAATTAATTGGCATCATTAATAACAACTAACATAAACACACTAACCAAACTCGCAACTTTAAAGATTTGAACGTAAAACTATGAAGCGGTCGGTATGGTTTCGGTTCGAAACAAAGATTTACTTCGTCTACTATCATTCACGTTTTTCCCAGCATTAAAGTTATAAAACATTACTTTTCACAGCATATACGTATCTACTTGTTTTTATTGTACAATTTGTAAGATTTTAAAACAGAGTTTGCCGTAGTTTTGAAGAGTATTCTTAAAATATATTCGCGCCAGACACAAACAAAACTGGAGCTGAGATTTTATTCTTTTACTACTAGGGGATGCTGTACTGGGTGAATCAGATACTCCAGATGTATCTGTCTTCTAACGTTCAGGCACTTATGGTGTAATGTTATGGCATATTACGTCTACTGGACGTAAATACGCATACGCAAAAACTGTTGGTTTTGTACAACCTGTAAGTTTTGGTATTTGTGCGTTTGAACAATTTCTCGATTTCATAATTGCACTTGTATGTTTATAAAAGTTTAGAAAAAACAAATTTCTAAAAGAAATAAGAAGTGAAAGTTGTTAAAAACAAAAAAATCCAAGATCATTTGTAGAAAGATGTTAATACGCACGCATATATTTAATATGCTATTTTGTAGTTTTACTTACATGCAGATTTACTGCTTCATTGAGAAAACTAAATTTTTTTCTTTTTTTTTTGTTCAGGACAATGCAACATTAGCGCAGAGGCAGAGCTATCTTCAATTTCCAGACGAATACTACGCTTTGTGGTTTAATCAATTTGCATTTGCCGCCACTGCTTCAACAATCGTGTCTGGCGCAATGGCCGAGAGGACAGAGTTCAGTACCTACATGGTTTACTGCATATTTCTAACCGGTTTTGTTTATCCTGTGGTCTCGCACTGGGCTTGGTCTGACAGCGGATGGTTAGCCACAGGAGCAGGTTGGTCTAAAAACTTTGTCTGATTTTTCTCAAGTTACCTGCTTGGAAAATTACAGTCCTCTGACCACACCCGACACTGTAAAGAAAATCTTTGTAAAAAATATATTAACTATACTGCTCGCTTGGTGGTAAATCATGTGTTATGAACATGTTTTCCTTGGTAGATTTGGCATTGCGTACTTATAAGAAACTACCTCACAAGAAATTGTACGTTATGGTTGGGAGCAAAGAAATAGTTAACCGTCCTAAATTTCATATTTGAACATGTGATAAATGCTTACATGTATATTTGATCACAATTGTTTCCTGCTTCACTTTTTAGTATATTAGCTATGCTATGCTAGTAACTGTGGCTGTAATCCTGTTTTGGACTTCTAAAGCCTTTCCTTGTGCAACGGCTATCAAAAGTAAAAGGCTATTTCTAATTATTTCTTAGTTGTTCGATAATTCAGTTGAGGCAATACGCGACAAAAAGCGTAAAGAATGAGGAAAAACACTAAAGACTTGCTTAAAAATAAAACAATCAAGTTGCAAAACCTCGCTATTCAGGGGCTTTCTAATTTATTATTTTTGGTCCATTTGAAACTCTAGAAAATGCTCGGATTGATGCACAATATGAAAAGGTCAGTATTAAAGATACCTAAACAAACAGTTGTTCCGGTATTCCTGGTCAGTATTTATATGCATTCGAAACAATTACGACTTTAAAACTAAAAAATGCAAATGTATTTCTTTTTTCTTCCTTGTTTGTTGATACAATATAAGAACAGAATTTCTCTCTAAATGTATCTTATTGACTATAACATCTATAGTCAGTTAGAAGTAGCTTACTGGTAAATTGAGCGGAAAAGAAATACTAAATTGAAGTGAAATTTGTAGAGCTGCAAAGCTACATTTAAAATTTTACTCTGATGTTTTATCCCTGCGGGAATTTACAAGAACTATTTTGAATAAAAATATTATTTGCAACCTCACTAATCATGGCAAAAAGATAATAGTGTCAAATATACTTACCAGCGTAAATATTTACTTTCATTTGAAAAACTTAGCAAAAACATATTGGATACACCATTTGGTGATGACCATCCGCGAGATTTTACGCTATGTTTGTTGCCTCATCACATTTAACATTAGGACTTCAGAAATTTTCAAACAAAAACAGCGTTAAACATTAAATTAATGTTGAGGCTTCAATAATACGTGATAAGTTTATATTTTATGTTATTGTTACGAGTTTTAAAATCTGAAAATAATATCATAAACAAAAAAGAGTATTTTTGTTGACGGAAAATTATGATAATATGCCTTGTTAAGACCAAAAAAAATTCTGACTCCTATTTCGTAAATGGAAGCTCTTAGCAACAGTCAAAAGGCAATTAGACTTAAACTAAACTGTTCTGTTAAAGAGCATTACAGTGGATCTAGCACTGTCTCTGGAAATGAAAATGGGGCCTGTATATAGTCTGAAATGTTTCGTTTATGACATGTCCACTAAACCAGTGGTTCCCAACCGCCGGTCCGCGTAAATTTTTTGCCTGTCCGCGAAGTATCTTATTTTCTGCCAAGATAATTTTAATATGGAATCATAACAATTGCAAAGATGTTACTCTCTGTAAAACTCATTTTACGCCTGGCCGATTTGCAGCAGTAAAACTGACGTATCTCGCCTTTCATCGTTGATACCACAAAATTGTTTAATAACAATCAAGGTAAACCTTCCGATTACCTTCTAGATTCATGTTTGACCTAAGTTTTGTTTCGTCATAAGTGATTTTGTTAAAATTGCTTCGACATAAACTACGTCTAGCGTTCTAAAAGTTTATTGATGGAATGCTGTGCAAAGTAATTTTTTACTTTTGAGATGCTGTAATAGCTTGTACTGTGATACTGCAGAAGGATTAGTATGGAATCAACAAAACAACAAGGTATTATGGTGTATTTTAACAAAAAGGATAAAACTAAGACTTCTGAAACAGATAATTCTCAAAATGGAAATGAAGCTAGTATTAGTAGGGCTACTGTAAGTGTAGAGCAAACTACGAAAAGGACATGTGCAGATAAGTCGAATGTCACAGGAGGAAGTAAGAAACGAAAAGGGGAATTTGTCAGGCAATACGATAAAAAATACTTGGAGCTTGGTTTTACTGTAGCTCCGTGTAGTGAACAATCGCTACGGCCCTTATGTTTAGTGTGCTCCCAAATTCTCTCAAATGACGCTATGAAACCTTATAAACTTGCTCGTCACTTCCATTCAAAACACAACAATCTTAAAGACAAGCCCCTTGAATATTTTGAACGACTACGCTCTAATATGAATGACCAAAAAAACAAATGAAAAGATGACAACTACCGAAAAATCTTTTCTACATGCATCCTACCTAATTTCCCTACAAATAGCTAAAACAAAAAAACCCTATACAATTGGGGAAGAGTTAATAAAGCCGTGCATCTTATCTGCGGCTGACAGATTTTGGGTCCTGAAGCAGCTCGAAAATTTGATGGCATACCACTCTCCAATAATACAGTTCAACGAAGGATTGAAGATATTGCAATGGATATTGAACAGCACGTAATAGAGGAGGTAAAGAAATCACTCTATTTTGCTATTCAACTCGACGAGTCAACTGACGTGAGTAAATGTGCCATTCTTTTATGTTTCGTGCGCTATAAGGAAAAAACAGATTTTAAGGAAGAACTTCTTTGTTACATTGACTTACCAGGACGTACCACCGGGTCAGAAATATTTAGGCTTTTTAACACGTACTTTAGTGAGAAAGACATAAACTGGGCAAATTGCGTCGGAGTATGTACTGATGGGGCTGCGAGTAGGACTGGTTATCGCTCTGGTGTGGTTGCAAAAATTAAAGAGGTTGCGCACAAAGAAATGCTGTTTACTCACTGCATCATCCACCGAGAGCATTTGGCTTCAAAGAAGCTTTCTCCTGATTTGAAAACGTATTTACTAACGCTGTGAAAATTGTTAATGCAATTAGAAGTCGACCTCTGAACTCCAGACTCTTCCAAGCATTGTGTGAAAGTATGGATTCGCAGCACGATCATTTTCTTCTCCATGCAGAAGTAAGATGGCTGTCACGAGGACGAGTTCTTTCTCGCCTATTTGAACTTCGTGAAGAAACAAAACACTTTTTGAGAGAAATGAACTCCCCATTAGCAGAATTTTTGTTAGATGAGATCTGGTTGTGTAAGCTTGCGTACTTGGCAGATATATTTGGCCGTTTGAACGAGCTTAATACTTCTCTGCAAGGCCCTTGCACGAGTATCTTTGTACTGAGAAAAAAGACTGATGCTTTCAAACAGAAGCTGGCACTTTGGGATAGTCTTGTGCAAAAGGAAGATACAATTATGTTTCCAATTTAAAATGAGTATTTGGCAAGTGCTGATGTCAACTGTAAAGAGTTACTGAGCATTGTGAGTCAACACTTAAAAGAGTTGGCCAACAGTTTTGACCATTATTTTCCGGAACATGAAGCTCCTCGACGTGGAAACCTTTGGATCAACAATCCTTTCATCGAAGATGTCAACACATGCGACCTTAATCCCCATGAAAAAGAAAGTCTGATTGAATTATGCTGTAATTCTACTTTGCAGTCCAGATACAAAAAAAAATCATTGTCGCAATTCTGGATATCTCTTGAAAACGAATATTCGTGTCTAACTCACAAAGCAATCAAATTGTTGGTGGTATTTTCAACTAGCTATTTATGCGAGAAATCTTTTTCATCGGTAACTTTAATTAAAACAAAGCAACGAAATCGGCTGGATGCCGAAGCACAGTTACGTGTTTCAGAAACTTCTTTTATGCCTCGCTTGGATCGCATACTGACAGCAAAACAGCAGCAAATTTCACAGTAACATTGATTTTGTATGTAAATGAATTAACATTTCGTTGTTTGAGTTAATTTGATTTCCATTTTGTTGTAATTTTTTGTCCTAAATATATAGCTTATGCCAAAATCTTGCAGTATGTTACGCAACGACAACTTTGGTTAACAGAAAGGTTACAAATATATGTTCGACTCACTACGGATCTTTTGTTGCCGGTCCGCGAACATTTTTTAAAATTTTTACCGGTCCCCGGTGTAAAAAGGTTGGGAACCACTGCACTAGACAGCACGGATATCTACTTTGGCGTTGTTGTTTAATAGTTGTCGCGCAGAAATCACAAAAAAATATCTAGATCTCCTGGTAAGCATCTGAAGACCCAATAAACTGTGCAGTTTGTGGTAAAAATTGAAAATAGGTCAGTTATGCGCATTGTTTTGGTATCAGCACCCCATCATAATCATACAATTTGCCTAAACAGCATTACGCGCATAGATATTTTTTCAACAATGCCATAGATGGTGACGAAATGCGAGCCATCTTACACTAAACCATTCTGTTTTCTTTAAAATAGATCGAAACTGTACAGAATGGTAAAAATTTATGATTTTGTTAACTTTGAACTCATATTTGGTTTCTTGGTTTTTGAAATGAAAGGATGTTGTCACAGTCTTAGCGCGGCAGATCTTCGACTTTTAAATTTGGAGATACATTAAAAGTGTAGTTATGTTTTGACTTAAAGTCCCCTCCAAGGCCTTATCGTCAGAATAAACATACTTTTTCAAAAGCATGGAAGGCATATCGTATTATTGTTAAAAGGATTATTAAAATGTATGTATAATTGTTAAAAGGAGTTTATACCAATAGTTGAGAAACGTTGTTTTTTAGAAGCAAAGCCTACTTGACTCGCTGTCACTTGTAGGTAAGGGTGACCTTCTGTTTCAGACAAGCTCAATGGTTATCACAGCAATGTTCTTTTCCGGCAATAATCTAAGCAGCTTGCACGTAAGGTTGCGAAGCCAGATAGTGCGGTACGCAGCTCCCGAATCGATAAAATAGCAATAGCCTTCCTAAAAATCATCGACGATTTGTGTAAAAACGTCTTGATCTACAGTTTAATTTTTGCGTCTATACGCAGTCTTTTTTCTAAACGTAGTTTTGCGTAACAGACATGCTCTGCAATGGAAAAGCAAACCGTAGTTGTGCAATAACGAAACTTTTCGAGAATACGTTTATCAAGTAAAAAAGTTGAAAACCAACACTTGCAAACCAAAGATCGTTTTATTAGTGACAGTGTTTTAGCGGCTAGAATGAAAACCAGCGGCATCTTAGCATTGCACATCATTGGAATACTGCTCAAGTTCCCTCAACCAGTTAAGCACTCTCCATCCTGACACTTGGCATGTAATAGTCAACATGTAGGCAGTTCAAGTTGCCACCGCAAAGACAGAGATAAGAAAACACTGGAAGATGGATGCTTGCAATTATGCTGGTGGGGATTTGAAAACATCGCATCACGCTTATGTAGATGGATATTGGTCGAGAAGTGTGCATTTCATGTGCTCATGAACGAACGTGTCCAGGCTGTGCTTAAACTCAGATAGTTCAAAATTTGAAAGCACTATGCTTCTGTGCAGTAATGTAATGAGTCTCGCGTAGTAAGATGAAAAAACTCTAATTGTGAAAACGTTTATCTTGCTTGCAGTGAAGCCATCTATATTTGGTTAGAAAATGGTGAGCCTTTAAAACTTATAAGCCATATGACCAAGAAGAGCAATGTTTAGCGTTCATTGTTCCATTCTAAATAGGACGTTTGCATATTAGCAGCATTTAGATAAATATCGGAATAGGTAAATAATCATCTGTTTTGGCAGATTTGACTTCGTTTGGTCATTAAACAACAATAACAAACGTTCTCACAGCTTTGGTTATAGAAAACATCTGTCATTCGGCCTTGCTTCATAATGTTTTGAATTTTTCAGTTATTCTCATTCAAACAATTACACTTCTAGTCTTTATTCAATGTTTTTCAATTACAAGATTGTGATAAAAGTATTAAAAGATATTCAATTAGTTTTTAATATTGTGTTCTTTTTCAATGATTTGATTCGAGTGGATAATACAAATATTGAAATTATAAATCTATTTAAGTTGTTTGCGACTATGACGTGCTTAGTAACAAAGAAATCGTGCACATTTATATTTATCCAATCCAGGAATCCCAAACCTAAGGTACATTGATCTTGCGGGATCAGGAGTTGTTCATATTCTTGGAGGAACAGCGGCTCTAGTAGGGGCTGCTTTTCTAGGACCGCGACTTGGGCGATTTAACAGCGATGGATCACACAACGATATTCCAGGCCATAGCGTCACAGTGAGTACTTAAAAATTGTTTTCTTCATCCTTTTTGTTGTATAAAATGGTAGAAAGGTTTGATTATACGATGGTAATCTTTGTAGCACTTTACATCACATAAACGTTGTCTTAATACAGGTTACGTCTTTGGGAGGGTTCATTCTCTACGTTGGGTTTTTGGCGTTTAACGGAGGATCTCAGTTATCGATATCAAACCCTGGTGACGGCCTGGCAGCGTCAATCGCTGTCATGAGTACGATCCTGGGAGGAGCAACATCTGCCATTGTCACGATGATTCTTTGCAAAACCACTGATGCAATCAGGGGACAGGACCATTATTGGTCTCTTATAATGACAATAAACGGAGGTTTGGCCGGTGAGTAAGCAAAACGTTTAGGATAACAAGAATCTAAGTTAAAATTTTCGTATAGTTAAGAGGTGACCGTAGTGCCCTATAGCTCGCAGAGGCATGGCCCGCAGAAATTTAATGGCGCCCGCTCTTTAGAGCAACTATTTATTATCTTTTAATAGCGTTTTGCTTAACTTTTAAAGGTAAAGTTGAGTTTTTTGACAAATGATTTTCAGTAAAGTCTCGACCAGTGTTCATTGAAAACAACTTTGCACATTTAACATAAACATAAAATTGGTTTGGAAAAACTTTATGCTTTAAAGTTTTATTAATAATGAAATCCGAGTTTTTGCGACGCGAAGGTTTGAATTCAATTCATAGAATGTTCAAATCCGACACATTGTTACCAAGAGCTCGCTGTTATTTCGACTGAAAAAGTTGCTGTGTTGGCCAATTGCAATGTTGGAAAGATAGCCACCACTAAAGACGTACATTAAAGTTTTTCTTTGATTCAGGAATGGTTTCAATGTGTGCCGGATGTACTCAGTTTAGACCGTGGTTCGCTGTTTTGATTGGTGCGATTGCTGGAGTAGGTTTTGTTTCTTGGCATCACATAATCTTAAAGATTCGAATTGATGATCCCTTGGATGCAGTCGCAGGTCAGTTACTTGTACTTGGGCACATCATGCAAGGGCAAAGCGCATATGGGCTTGATTTAGTTTTCGAAAATCGTCTCAATTAAACTTTGTTTAATAACTTTCTCAACGTGATCGTGATTGAAAATATAGATATACAGTTGTTGTATTTTGGTTTAGTTCATTTGGAAGGAGGATTAACCGGTGTTCTTTTGGCACCGATATTTGTTGAATATGGATTGATAGAAAACGGACAAAATGTCGGGGGTATTGTTTACGGAGGAAGCAGTTTATCGTTTAAGGTAAGTTTGCTAAGATTTATGGCATTTTGCTAAAGTTTGCATTTTTAAATTGCTTAATTTTAGAGTTTTGGATGGAACTTACTAGGGGCCGTTACCATAATGACGTGGACTGGAACTTGCTGTACCATCATGTTTGGGACTATGAAATATCTGAATGTTCTTCGAGTACAAATCGAAGTTGAAGTTATTGGTTTGGACCGTATCAAACATGGAGAGCCTGCCTATCCTGTCGGCGGATACAATCCCAGAGAACATCCGCTAAATAACGCAGCAAAAGGTAGTCTTTGCTTTGCGCGTGTTGCGTTACTGTTACTTGCGTTACTTGACTTTTACAATAAGCTATATGCAAAACTTTCGCTAATATCTACATATTCGTAAACAGAAGAGTAAAGCAGAGCTGTTTACAAAAATTATAGCAATATATATGTGCTGCATGATTTAAGATTATAAGCATATAAATATATCGGAGAAAGCTTAATTGCGTGTTTAACTTCGAGCGTGATACTTGACTTTGCGAAGCTTGAATTGTGTTTTGAGATATGGTTTGTGATTTAAAAAAAAATACGTTAGAAAATAGGCTATTTTAAAAATTTTGTGATATCATTTTTCTTGTTTTGGTATAAAAATTAATTAATTGGTAAAAACATATTACTCACAGACAATTGCTTTGAAACGATTTTCAAAAGTAATCAGTAAAAAAACTATCTTTGTGTTTAAATATTTAAAAATTTTCGAGGGAGAGATAGTTTGACGGTGACCACAATGTGACTGCGCCCCTTAATTGAATGCTTGTTTATGAGAATAATCCTTATATAACTATCAAACGTATCTCATCCCACAATAAAGCTTACAGTAAAATAGTCATTATTAAGTTTACACAAATTAACCTTTATATGAATATAACTTAAAGGATGAAAGCCCTTCAGCCCCATTTTGTAGCTTCCTTATATCGTTGATATAGAAACTGTGCTATTATTTACATCAGTGTTAGAATAAAGTAAATACTCTTTTGAAATATCATGTATTTTTTTCCTTCCAATAAATCGTATTTATTCAGTAAATGAGATATTTTTAAATAGCGAAAATTGGAAAAGCACAAAAATAGTCATCTTGCTCCACATGCTTTCACAGAGATTTTCTGAAAAATAGAATTTAAACTTTATTTTATTAAAAATTAAACTAGATTTTTGATTTACCAGATGTCGTAAATTGTTCTTTGTCTTTTATTTTTGGGTGTTACGGGCGAGATGCTCTGGGTGTCTCTGGGTGATAAAGATTGGACTTTCTTGTTTCTATGAGAATCTCAATGTTTATTAAAAAGATGTAGCGGAAGTATGACGAACTCGTAACCAGGATCGTATGGGTGAATTTTTGCCTATAAATTTGTTGCAAGCTACAATCCATTTTGCAAGCAAAGTCATGATCTTTTAATATTTTTTTGTACTGTTCACTTTGATTTAAACGTAAGATTTTACAATTTACCTTATTGGCTATTACATTTCGGACCAGATATTTGCTTTAAAACTGAAAAGGATTTCGCTGTGATTAGCACGACAGTCTTTTCGTCACTGTCCCGTCTCAGCTGATGATGCTATTGCGTCTTAACTAGTGAGAAATAGGAGGTACGAGGCTGTTCATCGCAAGTCATCTCGACTTGTTTCTCAAGAAGTCTCTGACTTTTGGAGGGCCACAACACCAGACCCCATTGAATATCTCTGAGAACTTCTCACGGAGAGAATTTACTGCTACCCTTTAACACTTAAAACCAGGTAAAGCTCCGAGCCTTGATTCTATCTGCCCAGAGCTTATAATCCATGCTGGATCTGCTTTGAAGTTCTAATTATGTAATTTCCTTTCTTCCTGCTTGAGCCAACTCAAAATTTCTAAGATCTGGAGAAGAGCGCTTGTAGTCGCGTTCCCAGAGACGACGAAGCCCATGGGGACCCAATGAGCTATCGACCGATATCTTTGCTCTGTGTTCCTACAAGATCCTTGAGAGGATTATCTACGCCCGCGTCGAGCCAATTATTGATTCATAGCTGTTCGCTAAAGAGCCCGCTGGGTTTCGACGCGGAATGGCACTGTGAATCAGCTGTTCTGCTGACCCAAAACATCGAGAATTCTTACGAAACTAAGAAGACCGGTATCGTATTTGTCGATCTGACAGCGGCATATGACACTGTCTGACACCGTGGTCTTATCTGCAATCTGCTGAAGTTTCTGCCATATAAGCACATTGTCTAATTGATTAAAGAGCTTGTTCGAAACGGAAGCTTTACCCTTACCACGGTGACAGCAAGCTAAGCAGGCTACGCCGTTTGAAAAACGGCGTTCCTCCGGAATAGGTCTTAGCTTCCTTTCTTTTTAACATCTATACGTACAATCTGCCTTCCATGATTTCCAGAAAGTTTGCTTATGCAGACGATTTAGCATTGTTGCACTCTTCTGGAAACTGGAAGGAATTGAAGGGAACTTTTAGCCAAGATATGTGTACACTTTTAGAGCACCTCCAGACTTGGAGGTTGAAGCTCAGTCACACTAAGACGGTGACGGCAGCCATTCATTTAAATAACCGAGTGGCCAAACGTGAGCGAAAAGTATACAACAACAATAGACGTTTACCGTTCTGTCCAACCTTGCTTATCTAGTGATAAAACTGGATAAATCGTTCACGTTCCATCACCATCTAGTGACATTGCGCAAAAAGCTATCTTCCTGCATCACACTGCGGAGGCGATCTGTAGGGTTAGAATGGGCGCTGGTGCCAAAATACTACGCACAGTTGCCCAATCTCTGGTCTACTTAATAGCTGAGTACTGGGCATCCGCAGCATCAGTCTGCTACTTAGACAGTGTTGGAAATGACCCCTTGAACATAGTCACTGGATGCCGGACCCCGTACTCATATTTTCAGGCATTCGGCCAGCTGCCAGCATCAGAGGACATAGGCCAGCCATAGAAAACATTAATTTGTCCAAAGGTGCCGAAAGTAACTCTCTGTGGTTTTGAGAAATGATCCAATATACAGAAGATGCTTTTACTATTGCAAGTAGTATTCAAGGTGGCATCTGATTGTTAATTCTGACTAACTTCTCACAATCTCCTCCTTTGTGTTGCTCTGCTACTTCAGATGCATTTCCACATTTCGTCTGTTGTTTAAAACATCACTCCCACGTTTATTCAGGAATTACCTGGTATCCGTCCCAAAAAAGTCTAATAATACGGCGCCTTCTTAATTTTTAAGACAATTTACACAAATTTTCAAAAACAACTAACTGCTTGTTCGGTTAAAAGGTTTTCTCAGTTTAAAAAACTTTTATTCTTTCAGACATGAGCAAAAGTGGCTACGACAATAAAATTGCAGTTGATGATCTCTTTCCTAGTCCCTCCTCCCCATCAATTAAGATAGAAGAAATTGAGGAACCAGTGAAATCTTCCCCGTAAACAATCAACTTACAAATTCAACTTTCTTGTTTTTATCTTTGTTGATGTTTAAAGCGCCTTGTTTCGAGTTATCGGGTCACGTTGCAATTTAACTCATGCTTGCAATCGAAACAACTGATGAAAAATTAAATATATTTAAAGATAAAATTATTTTTTAAATAAATTTATTTTAAGTTTTTCATTCACTAGAAAACTAGTTGATATTGACATGATTCTCCCTATAGTTTTCTTCTGTTTGGAGGAAGACGAGATTAATTCGACGGGCAGCATCTGCAGATTTAAAAATTACATTTGTTTTGTAAAACTAAAAATTGTTTTTAAACAAATTAAAAAATTGCCAGGTTTTGAAATGACTTTTATGACGAATAAAATTTTAACTGCTTTTGGTTAATCCTAAAAGCTTTAGTTGGCAACACTGCATATGACTGGCCGCAACGTGAACGTGTCGGAATGAGTTTTGACCGCGGTTAAAACTATTGCAAATTTTTCAGTTCAATGTCGATTTTATTATCCATCAAGGAAAAAACCGTATGATTTAAATCTTCTGACCCGTGTGTATTGTTGTTGTGTTTTTGTTGTTGTTTACATAAAGTCGCCATGAAAAAATTTTTCTCGAATCTCCAAATGGTATTGAAAAACTTGTTTTATTTGAAATTGTTTGTTCTATTTTCTTGTCAATTACCAAGAAACAATCAACATTTATGGTTTTAATACCGAGCTCCGCCTAAGTATATTAAAATGTGCCCCCTCCTATACAAGATATTATTCTATTTCATTATAGTAGTACAAAGACGTCGATGGTATGTCAAAAATAAAATGAATTTTTTAGAGATAACTTTATTCTGAAACATTAAAAATGACCCCTCTTTAAAATGACTATTTTTTAAGAAACCACACTGATTTGACCCGCCTAAAATGAAGACTTTTTTTAGCGATCACTTTGTTTTCATGCACTAAAAACGGTCCCCGCTATAACAATGACCTTTTTTAAAGATTTCTTTGCTTTGAAACACTAAATAGTGACCTGCCCTTATTTTTCTTGCACCGGCTCCTTTTTTTGTAAGGCCATTACTGACAATTATTTAAATTTTTTGTTATTTATAGTTTCTTTCTCGGGTAGTTTTTTGATGTTTATAGAGTGTTTATTTTTATTAAAAATCCATAATTAATATTTGATTAAAGGTTTATTTTCCACGTTAATTGTTTTTGAACTTCTAAAAACGCCAATCGATGTTTTTATGACATAAGAGTCGCAAACTATTGCGTTGGTATTTGTGCGATTAAACTTGTTCACGGGAAGGGAAAAAATGACTCATGCAAAAGTAATAAGTAATAAGTTTTACTGGGGGGACTAAGCAATGTATAGGAGAAACATTATTTATTTCTTTATTGTAAGATCATTAAATGGCGCTCACTTCTTCAATGTGTTTTCTCCCGAAGGATCATGATGTACATGGGCAACGATGCAAAATAGTGACGAAATACTGAAGAGAAGTTGCCAGTTAAAAGTGTACCTAAGATATAGCTGTTGCTATTGTTGGGGAGAAAATCATGTAAATTCAATAAAAATTTTTTTTATATTTGTTTGACTGACAAGGGACAGATGTAGTCAATGAATACTTTTCAGGCTCTGATAGAAACGAAATCCTTCATTTTTAGTCAAATATGCCTTTGTTTAGAATTTTTTTGAAAATTTCTAAAATTTACAATCCGTAACGGTTTTTGCAGTGACGATTTGACACAGGCGAATTTTATGGCAGAAAAGCTGTGCCAAGCTACGGTATCTCGTATAAATCTATTTTACTTAATCACGACCAGAACAGACCCACTTACCCATATTTTTATTCTAAACATTTTTAAATTTACAGCAAAAGTAGCATCAGAATTTTTCTTATTCAAATACAGTAGAAATACTTGATCCCGGTGGCGGTTTCGTCTATAGAAACTACAGAGCTGCAGCACCCCCAAATGCAGTTTAAGTTTAGTTAGTATTTCAAAGCAAAATTTTTTCAAGTATGAATTGTCAACTTCTTGACCTGTTTTAAATGCTACTTCAAAATTTCACGCAAAGTGACATAAAATGACGCGATTCATTCAAACTTTAAATGATAGATTGAACGTACGTTTGAGCTACTATAAATGCAGCTTAATCATAGTAGAGTCTGTACTGATAACGAGATGTTAGGATAAGCATTGGCCAGTTTTAGGTTCTTGTTATTTGGTTTCTTATGAAAAAAATAGCCAGCTAGACTTAAACTAAAAGATTACAGTAGCTGAATTTCAAGTTTGATGAGCTCCTTGCTATTACATTATTAAAGTTAGAAGGTGTGCCTTGCAAATGTAACAAAAAATTGATACATAGACATAGTGTTCAAAATTATGGTAGCTCATAAAAGAAGAAATAATGACAGTATAAAAGTATGATAAATACTCTCAATTATTTATGGTATATCGTGCTTAGAAATATGAGAGAATTGTACTTTTGCCCGGGCGTTAGAGTAAACCTTATAAGAGACATAAATCTATACGAATATTACAGACTACTTTTGAATGAACAATTTCTTGGCTTATGTTGTATTTTTATACACATTAAAGTTTGTGTGTTGCTTAATTGGTATTAGCTAAACATTTTATGAAATATTTTGACTACAATCTACTCATATTTACCTTTGTAATGTTAATAATATAATAATAATACTGCATTTATTTTCCCTTTAAAATGTAATAACAAATATGCTATAAATGACTATTAGTTTTAAATTGGATTGAAATTGCTCTTGGTCGTCGTCTTTGTCATTTAGAATCATTAAAATCGTTGTTGTTTCACTCAGATCATGGCAGTGATGTTCTTAATCTAGCATTCGGTATTGTCATCCAGGAGTGACACGTCACGACGTCCTTTTGATGATCGCTGTGAAGGGCATGCAGAAATTATGTGGTCTGTAATTCGCTCATGTGCAGCACAATTACAAGAGGGAGCAAGACCCTATTTATGCATGGACAACCAAAAACGCTTAACGCCTGTTATTAGGCGGTTCAGGCTTACCCAAGAAGACCCGAGCAGGCCCAGTTCAAGAGGCCTAGAATCACTCTTGGAATGAAACCATGAAGTTTAGATGGACTGTTTTAGTATTCCATGTTGCATCTAAATTCTGTTCTCTGACCAACACGAATATTCAGTTCAGATGGATTTTCTAATAGTTTCCGTGCGGCAGTCACAAATGGGTGTCTAAATTTTAATTTCTTTTGCTGCGCATTCAATGACCTAACCAGATGATCATGCAAGAAGTAGTTAGGGCCTAAAATGCTGCGGTTTGCCAAGAAAAGAATGACTTCCAAGCGACGAAGCCAAGCTGGTTGGATACCGGCAAGAATGGGCACGGTGTCCGTTGAAGTCCCTTTTTTCCTTTTTGCCTCCTTTGGCGGACGCCCATGTATTAAGCGCACATCTTTTTGCTTTACTTTTCGTCTGAAAAAGATTGGGATGATTCGATTGCGCCGTTTTTTACTTATATCAATTAACAGGACTTTTTTACCCGCAGCCCAGGAAGTCTTTTGATGCGGCCAGTAAAGGAATTTTTAAAAATATGCTCAATTAACTTGAATTATTGCACTACTTCTAAACTAAACTCAGAGTAAAAAAATGAAAGTAAAGATTCTATTAACGCTCAAGAAAAAACTCAAAATGCAACTGTTTTCGGCCCCATAGAGGTTTTTTCTTTATTAAAAAACACATGTCGAATCAAGGTGAAAACTATTATTTTGGTTTTCAACTAAATTTTACGTTTAGCACTGGTACTTAAGAGAATTGATTTACGTAAAAGAAACATATAAAATTAAAGTAAAAGACCAAAAAACAAAATCTTGACTTTGACTGTACTTGTTAGCCAAAAACTTCTACTGCACAAAACTGAATGTGTTTGGGATGCAAAGGAAAATCTCTTTTTAGTCTTCATTTTACTTACTGCACCGCTGACGGCCGGCCATAAGGCCGCATTGTCAAGCATACGGGCCGCCTTATGGCGGGCCGTAAGCTTGCTGACAAGAATTTAGTTCCGAACAGGAGATTGGGTATGTCTCATTTAGGAGGACCCTAAAACTTCCCCGCTTAATTAGATAATTAACCCGTTCGTTTATTGGGACATTTTGAGGATAGTCTTAAGTTTGTTATGGCATAATCTCTTAATGACAGTAAAGAAAACGTTAGCATCGTAAAGCATTAGCTTAGAATGCAAAAGCAAACCTTTATTTATCAAAAATACTTGTTTTTTAATAAGCAGATTGATTGTTTTTACATACGCTCTGGTCTTTTCAGTTGCTACTTTGACGTTTTATGTTTTACGAAATGTTTAAAAGAGCATGCCACTATGTGTGCGTTGCGTGACGTAGAAATAATAAGAGATAAACGTCGAAATGAAGGAAAGAAAAATTCAATTGATTTTCTAATAAAGCTGAACGAAGATGATTGGATGTTTGAGAGAAGCGTCACAACCCGTAACCAGCGCAAGAGCTTCAAGTTGTAAACAAACTATTTTTGGCGGCATAAATTTAGCTTGTATGATTTGATGTAAACGGCTTTTAAAGCAGATAAATAAAAAAAAACGGCCAAATAAAAAATAGTAAATTTTCCATCACGGTAATTTTTGGCGCACATAGGGTTATCTAAAAGGTGTTGACCAATCGCGGATTCACTAAAGATGACTTGGGTTGAAGATTTGCCAAAACAAGTGGAAATGTTGCGAGAGTTTGGAATTTAGCCACTTCTAATAAATTTTGGCACGCGTTGACGAATTCTGTTATGTAATCGTTGCGATGTGCAGCCTAGGTACCGACTATCATAGTGGAACAAAAAATTATAAACCACATGTATATTGGTTAAAAAGGAAGCAGGCAACTCGTCCTTTTTGATTGCAGGAAGAAGTGGACGAGATGTAAAAATAACACGTTGTTTACTGCAAAGAAGCAATTTTTTCCACACTGACTGTGATTTTACTTTCATGTCTAACGGAAGAAGTTACCAGGGAAGATAAAGATAGACAGGGCATTTCTTCACCGTATGTGAAGTAGGTGATGTAAAATCTTTTAATTTACAGGCTATTATTTTCTCAATGACCTTGTCGGGGTAGCCATTCATAAGTAGTATTGAAAAATCTTTCATTCTTTCATTTGGCCGTTCGTCTTTTTATTTGTCTGTTTTGGAAGCCGTTTACATCAAGTCATTTAAGCCAAATTTATGCCGCCAAAAAGAGTTTGTTTGCAACTTGAAAATTTTGCGCTGATCACGCGTTTTGACGTCTTTTTTAAACAACCAATCATCTTCGTTCAGCTTTATTAGAATATCAATTATATTTTTCTTTTCTTCATTCCGATGTTTATCTCCTTACGAGTGTCGGACGAAAAGCTTAAAGATGAGTTTTTTGTTGGCTGTGTAGTTTGTTTAAATTCGTTGTTTATTTTTTGGATAATTATATTTTTAATTTTTGATTTCAGCACTCGGTAGCTGCCCATCATGGGCAGCCCTGTTAGTCTTGAAGTAACGCTTTTGATCCACTCAATGTTTTGATTTTTCTGATTGTGCTGAACAACCTCTCCACAGTGCTCGTAGTGCTGGTGATGTCATTGCAATTAAAATAGCCCGGCGTATTGAAGGAAACACTTTGGTGCAAAGTTGTAACAATTCCAACATTTGAAGGACTCTATTCATTCCAAGTCCAACAATCTTTGAGTCTGAGTCCTCGAGAGCCGTAACTCAAATCGAGTTTGAGTCCCTTATTAAGATATTCGAGTCGATTCGGAGTCCACTAAAGCTTGAGTCATTTCGGATCCAAGTTTGCAACCAATATTATATCCACAATTTTTTAAAGTAAAGTCGTTGTTTTTTTAACTTGATTTTGAACAAGTTTTTTCCTTCATCGAAAAGTACAGACCCCAAAAATTTAGGATATAATGTTAATTGGATAATGCTAACTGGAGTATAACAGAGTTTTCCTTTTGAGAAAGGGACAACAATCAATTTTTATATTTTTTGAATCGATTCAAGTCCGAGTCATTAGTTATTTCAAGGACTTGAACCCAGTCCGAGTTTTTTTTATTAAAGATTCGAGTGGATTCCGAGTCCTTCTAAGATATTTTCGAGTAGACTAGGGCCATTACAGTTTTGCATTGGTATAATTAAGAGAACTATAGAGCCCTTTGGGTTTTTTGTAGTTTTCCTACGATCTTCTCTAACAAGTTTCAATTGAATTTTTTATTTCATTTTATCTTTATATTTATCCTGGTGACTAGGCATACCATATTTCCGAAGCAGTAAATCGGGACGTTGGTTAAAAAACAAAATCGTCCCTAAAAAGCATTGTTCTCTAAAAATAAAAAAAGAAAGGTCTTCACTTAAAAACTGGAAATACCGGAATACAATGGTTAACCGGGCGGAACCTAGGCCAGGTCTTGACTTTTGTTCCTGAAAAGCAGTTTTTTTTAAAAAAGTCTTCATTTTAAATCTGTCTCGGATTTCTTGATTTTCGTCCCTAAAAGTAGTGTTTAATAAAGAAAAAGTCGCAAAGCAATGGACTAATCTTTTTAAATGTTTCGCGGCACACTCGGAAATCTCTCACGGCACATACAGTAGGTTGAGAATAGGGTTTATGTCCCGGGATCCCTGACGAATTTTCAAGAAAATCCCAGTTTATTGCAATTGAGTTGAAAGTCATAATTTGAAGCAGGGAAGCTCAATATGTCGGTCGATTGCGATACGTATTAAGTAAAGGCTTAGAGTGAAGACTTGTTTTTTGCAACGAAAGTTAAGAAATCAGATATTAATTGTAAGTAAAAACCTTTTTTTTTTTTTTTTTTTTTTTTTTAGTAATCACCCGCCAATTTGGATGAACATAGAGTTATTGGAAACAAGTTGTAAGTGAAAACGTTTTTTAGTCTTCAGTAAATTGTTTTGGCGAAATTGTGACATTTTGCCATTTTCGCGGTACATTTTGCAACGGAAAGTTATATTTTTTTCCCGGAAAATCATAAAATAATAAAAACTCCGGGAAATCATTAACCCTATTTGAGAACCACTACGTTAAAGTTTCATTCATTCATTTATTTCATTTATTCTCGATCATTATCAAACGAAAAAATTATAAATATTAAGGAGATCAAGAAAAGGAAGAAGCAGCACAACGTCAGACGTTAAAACATGCATAAGACAATCAGAAAGTGAAAGTACAAAACAATAGAAAGCATGGCCGCAACACCTTAATTATATAAAAATATAAGAAATGAGAAAAAAAATGAATATATAACAATAATACCATCAAGCAAATTTGAAGATTCAATAACCAGTGCCAGACTGGTCTGCGTAATGATGATGTGTGGCACAGCTAGCCAAGATGGAAATTTAGCTCAGATACAGCAGAACATACAAAAAAATTCAGATTAGAATTATATACAAAAGTATTGCTTCAGAATTAGAATAGAATTCAGATACTGAAGAACTGAAGAAAAAAAATAGAAAGTATAGATTCAGATATTGAAGAACACACACACAAAAAAACAACAGCATAAATATTAAGCGTGTGCTTTCATAAAGACTTTAAAAGCTCGGTTTATACATTTTAAACTCCTGTTTTTGAAACTTTTTATGTGATTGTATGCGCACGAAAGCATCTGCTTAACCCGGGTCTCGAACAAGCAACCTTTAGTACAACTCAATTTTTAGCAAATTCAACTATCGTGGCCAGCAAATATTGGTATTCTCAAACAAACTCCCCTTTATTCGGGCAAATGTCCCAAGAACAGAGCAAAAGTAAATATCACACACATAAATTTTTCCGTTTATTTGGATAACCTCTGCTTAGTCCATCCAATCAATGCTATTGCATTGTCGAAAAAAAGTTTAATACACTTGCACTTTTGAGTGATTGTTAGGTACCGTGTCAAAAAAAAAAGAAAACTAACTTTACCATTTGTTCATTGTCGTACCATTTGTTTATTTGCTCATTACGATTGGTTCATAATCGACCGACAAGGTCATAATTATAAACAATGCATGTCCAATAACTGCAAAATACTGTGCTAATAAAATGAAACCAGCCAGATTTTTTTTAATGTACCCGAAATTGTTATGGTATTGTAGATTTTCGCTATAAGCAAGCGCCACCGTATTTAACTAAACTTATTCATATCATTCTCTATGTAAGTTGTGACGTTGTAAAACCCGAAACTCGTCTAGTTGAAATTGAAGCCAAACTAGAAACAAAAATTGAAGCCAACTATTCGTTCTGTTCTTCACAGTAACCAGCTACCTATTCCTAAACCGTGCGAAGTAGATCTGTTGATTTCAAATGATACAGAAAGCAGTAAAAAGTCTATCGTTTCTTAACCATGCATAGCTATTGATAAAAAAATGTGCTATTATTACATTTGAACCACATTTAATCGATAAACTGAATGAATCTTCTTAGGGATTTAGATTTGGCATAAGTTAAAGCTAAGTCATTGGCTTCCAGATTAAAACAATGGAATTTGCTTCAAAACGATGTCAACGTTTGTACTTTTCGTACAGTTCTTTGCCCACTTTTTAACATGAAAGGGAGACTTGTATATTGCATAGATGTTGGTGGTATTATGCAAAAATTCGGGTACTCTCAAAGACCAGAAGAATGGAGACAGTTCATCGATTCGTCAAAATTAATTCTAAAAGCTCTGTTGAATGGAAATATGTTGCCATCAATTCCCGTTGGATATGCAGCTAACAACATTTTTGGAATACAACTTTTTTAGAAATACCAAAACTCCGAATTATATGGAATTTGTGGAACACATGATAAATTTCTACAAAAATATGGGGTGCAACATGTCTTTGAAGACACACTTTTTAGATACGCACTTGAAATTTTATCCTTTAAACTGTGGTGACGTAAGTGACAAACATGGGGAGCGTTTTCATCAGATTTAAATTAGTAAAAAACAATCTTTATGCCATTTTAGCCTGTATTTTTTAGCAGAGCTTTTAGGAGATTAACTTACTTTCTTCCTGATAAAACGTTTATTTTTATAGCTAAAAATTCTCCGACGCCCTGTTTTTCTGCTGTTCTTGAAAGTACTTTTTTTATAATTTTTATGGTGTTAGGTACAGCAGTCTTGCTAACCTTCATCTGTTTTGATATTTCACGTTCTGAGACTTCATTGTGCAAAGACTGGTAAATTAAATGCGTTTTCAATGCTGACTGCTAGTTTTTTTTCCAATTTTCGTGGTGCAAAATTTTTTACTTTTTAAGCTAAACGTTTAAAATATTAAACAAAAAAATTAAAAATCAATATGTGATAAGGTTTATTTTCAAAATCTAAATGTGCATTTTGACGCAAAAATACTTAGAATTAAGTGATTAAAAAATTTTTCTCTAAAATGTGCGTTTTTTCGAAGGTGGTCTTAAATTTTTGTCCTCGACTGTAAAATGAAACCATTTGGATTTTTTTAATGTACCCAAAATAGCCTTCCTGTTGTAGATTTTTGCTATAAACAAGCGCCACCGTAGTTAACTAAACTGATTCATATCATTCTCTATGTAAGTTGTAACGTTGGAAAATCAAAACTCGCCTTGCTGAAGTAGAAGCCAAGCTGGAGACAGAAAAGCAGTTAATGTATTAAGACGCTTGCTTTGGATGAAATTAGAAGTAAATATCGTAATTGGTATGGCGGTCAATAAAATGATAACTTGAATAAAGCGGCCTTGAAAAAATATTTTTTTAGGTGGAATGTTTTCATAGAATTGCGTTTTCAATTATTAGTACATAATTAGTTTTTAATTGGTTTATTGGTCTGGTTTATTGTTAGTTACAAACTTTTGAGTGATTGTCATATCTATTTGAATAAGCGTTTTACTTGTACAGAATGCACGTAATTTGTTACAGATTAACCGCGTTAACACTGGAATTACATCTATTCAAAAAAAAAAAAGGTATAAATGTTTAATTCGCGCGTTGTCGAAAAGAAATCAATCAATTTATGAACTACGTCGTACTTCCATTCTTATGTTCTTTACTTAGATACTCAAGGCTATTCACTTAACATAGCTAACATTTCGCCTTCAAAAATTTCTCGCACGCCGCATTACCTTTTTGGAAACGTGTCAGCGGACGCCCACGTATATACAGAACGCAGTTTTTGATTAGTTCAAACCATGCCTAGGGTATGTAAACAGCAATGCAACACGGCTAGAGTTTTCAATCAAAAGGAGGTATTATAAGAAAGAGTAGAAAATTCGTTTGAGATTATAATTAAATGTAATTTTGCCAATGCTTATCGATAAATCGTTTCTCATGCAGAAGGTGTGGTTTTGGACAGCGCTTTCTCCTGATTTTTGAAAGCAATTTAAATTTTTTTCTTTTTTATCTTTCTGTTAGCAGTTAAAGTAGTGGCTTAACTTTTTTATGCTTGCGGCACATTTGAACCAGAGTGCAGATCTTGATTTTCGTTTCTAAAAAGTAATGCTTTCTAAAAAAAAGTTCTTCATTTTGAATCTCTCTCGGACTTCTTGATTTTCATTCCTAAAAGTGGTGTCCACTAAAAAAAAAGGATAATGAGCAATGAACTAATCTTTTTCAAAAAGTGTTTTGCGGGACACTTGGAAATCTCTCACGACATATAGGTTGACAAACATTACGTTAAATATTAATTCAGACTCACACACAAAAAAAACAACAGCATAAATATTAAACGTGTGCTTTCATAAAGACCTTAAAAGGTAGTTTTTTAAATTTTCAAGCTCTCGATTTTGAAACTTTTTATGTGATTGTATACGCACGAAAGCATCTGCTGAACCCGTGTATCGAACATTCATCTTTTTAGTACAACTAGTTTTTTAGCAAATTCAACTAGTATGGCCAGCAAATATTGGTATTCTCAAACAAACTCCGCTTTATTGGGGCAAATGTCCCAAGAATGGAACAAAAGTAAATATCACACAGGTAAATTTTCTCGTTTATTTCGACAAACCTCTGCTTAGTCCATCCAATCAATGCTACTGCATTGTCGCAATAAAGTTTAATACACTTGCACTTTTGAGTGATTGCGATATTAATAATAAAACGTTCATGCTACTGCGTTAAAAAAAAAGAAAACTAAGTTTACCATTTGTTCTGTTTTTTAGGCTGCATTTTTTTTGTTTAGTCAGCGATACCACAGAAATTTTTAAATAAAAAGTAAAGCTCTTAAACAATATCCTTTGATGAGTCTTGTTTCCACAAGAGTGTCGAATGAAAATTGTCAGAATATAAATGCTTCGGCGTCAGCTTTTAAGTTAATTTCCTAAACCAGTGCTTTTCAACCTTTAAACATAGCGGCCCAAAAAGTTTGAAACGAGTTTGTTGCGACTTACTATATGCAAAGTGAAAACCTTTTTTTTGGTCTTCAAGTAAATTTAAAATCCTTGTGCTAGGGGGGGTAAAATTGATTAACATCCTTAATGTAAACAAAATTTTTTTTTTATAGCAACGAATGTATTAGCAGATCAAAACAACAGGTTTAAACCTTTTATTTAAATAAGTTAGTGTTTTTACTAATTTGTTTTTAGTCTAATCTAATCTAATCTAGTCTAGTCTAGTCTTATTTGAACATATTTTTTACATTAACACAATCTCTGTGTGGCTTTTATACAAACTTACTGTTGCCCACTGGTTCAGAAAATATGCTTTAAACATTTTGATTGGCTTCTATTACCCTTTTTACTTTTTTACTGTATGATAGTAAAGGCAAGCATATTAATTCCTTTTCGCATATCTGTTGATAATTCGGACAAGCTCATTTTTCCGCTTCATTTGGACTAAATCAGCTGAGAGCAAAGGTCGGGCAAAGAAAAGTTAATTGTACTGTACCTTAACATCGCTTTGATTTTTAGTTAAAACAGATTAATTTTAGTTTAAGTTTCATTTTTTTTGGTGAATTTGACGGAAATATTATGGAAGTGGAACAACTTGCCAAGGAACTGGACCAGTTTTTTTTTCTTATCTGCGGCATGTTTGTATTATGTAAGTGATGACGTTAAGTTTGAGTTGTTAATCGTAACAGGCCCCGGATTGTATTGCACAGAAATGTCCAACCTTGTTTCATTCTGGGCCAAATTCTAAATTGAGCTAAAGTCGGCGGGCCGCAAAAAGATCTTCACTGTGATTCAAATTGCAATTTTTTGATTTTTGTCCCCAAAAGGAAGTCGTCGTCGTCGTTTTGCTTAGTTTGCTTATGCTGATGACTTAGCATTATTACACTCTTCTGGAAATTTGAAGGAATTGGAGAGAACATTAAATTAAGACATTTTTACGCTTTCAGCGTATCTCCAAACGTGGAGATTGAAGCTCAGTCACACTAAGACGGTGACGGCAGCCTTTCACTTAAATAACCGAGTGGGCAAACGTGAGCTAAAAGTCTGCAACAATCTGTCTGATAGACTTTTACCGTTCTGTCCAACCCCAATTTATCTTGGAGTAAAACTGGACAGATTGCTCACCTTCCTACTATTGTTGCGCGTTACACTGCTGAGGCTACTTGTAGGCTCAAAATGGGGTGATCGTGCCCAAAGAAGTGTTTACAGAAGTGTTTATAGTACAAAAAAAAGTCTTTACTTTGAGTCAGACTATAATTTGTCAATTTTTGTCTCAAAAATGAACTAAGCAAGCTCGCGGAACTTAGTTTGACAAACGCTGCGATAAAGGTTTAAAAATTTATCAAAAAAATTGGAATAGGCAGTGGGCCGCAGGTTGGACATCCCGGTATGTATATATTTAGTTATCCATCTGTAATAAAAATCTCTTCTTTTATGTTTAGTGAGATGGACCTAAACTTGTTTCAAAGCAACATTTTTTGAAACACAATTATGCTCTTAATCGAACTTTTTGATAATTGAATTAATTAAAAAAAGCTACCACATTTTTATGTAAAAATCTTGCAGATCTGCAACTGTATAACACTGATCAACACAAAATTTCTTCCCGGAATGAAAGTAACCACCTTTTACTAATTTTAAGAGGCTGAATTCAAAAATAAGCCTGAAAATTATTGGTTAGATCTAGCTTTCAAGATATGGGCACCAGCAACATATGTTAAAGGCATTGGTAAACCCCTAAAATTCTAAATTGTATATCTTTTCATCGCGTTCAACTACAAGTTTGCCCTTTTTGGATAACAGGCTGAAATGCCTTTTTAAAACAACCACAAGTTATCTTTTTTATACTTACATGTTTCAAAGGACTGCAGTGACTGTTACACTTCACCACCCATCACAGATCATTTGATTCCCCTTTCAAAAATACTGCACGCGTCCATGTTTCAAGATATTTAAGAGAAGTAAAGTCACATGTTTCGTTATGATAATAGCTAGACTTATAAAATATGAAAATACGTATAAGACATAGCTAGGCTTATAAAAGCTTACAAAAAAAAACGATTGAATGAGAATTACGTCAAGCCAAATGTTTCTTAATGCTCTTTACGTAGATTATGAAAACTCAATAACCATAAATGTTTTCGGAGTCTCTCACAAAAAAGCATTAAGTGCCTTTAATTTTCGTGATAAACGGTGATATATAACAGGTAACGCTAGCCAGCAAACATTTATTTAATTTAGACTACACAGAAAAAGCTTCTAGCAGGTCCAAATAAACTGCAAAGTACAATAACTATCTTAATAGTTATATCCAAAAAACTTGCACTGTGTTCTTTTTTGTTTAAAATTGAGCTCTTTTAACTACGAGTTCAATAATCTGTTAAAGTAGATTTCAGTCTATTTTAAAATGCCTCGTTTTTGTGTAAATTCTGCAATTATATTTGTTGTAATAATGATATTATGATGATTCTATTATATTTGTTGGGAATTATGATAATTGTATTATATTTGTTGGGAGTTTACAATGTCTTCGCAAAAGCGTGTCTTAACCACTAGAATAAGAAATGCTTACCATCAGTACTTTGGTTGTAAAGTTGGAGATCAGGAGATGCTGCAGCTTCTGTATGACCGCCCTTAATGAGTTAGCAGAAAAGAAAGGCAATGCCATTTTCAGTGTCAATGATTTGGAGAGTAGTTTAGGAGGAAAGTTTTCTTATACGTTGTGCCGGATCTGAGGTTAATCTGAGATGGATCTGAGGTGGACCTAAAGTGGATCTTGAGATGGATTTGAAATGGATAGCTCAACAGCGGCTTCTAGCGGATAACCCTAACCCTAGCTCTAGCTAGAACCCCGAGTTTGATTCCCAGGCAGAGCGACACCGTCGTTTTAACCTAATGTCTTGTTTAACCTATAGCTCTGCGTACTTGAGTTGAACGTAGAGTGAAGGTTTTATCTGGACTTAAACGACTTTATTGTGGTTTTTATTATTATAAAATTACTTGTGAGCAAGCGATAAGTTAAAAATTTTGTTTATTTCACTCCAAAACACAATTCTTTTGTAAATCTAAAGTAAAAACATTCTGAAGCTTATTTTTAATATTCACGATCACTTCTACTTTTACATAATTTCACGAATGCTTAGTGTAAGTTTTTACAATATTAACCTTTTTTAAACAGAAAATCAAGACTTAATTAAAAACCTTTTTTCAATACTTCAACTTGGTTTATACAATAAAGCACAAAAAGTTTAAGACTGTATGTTTTAATCACAATTCAGAAAAACACAATTGATTTATTTATCGCTAAACAAAGGGTGATTATTCAAATCAGGCATTACAACATTTTTGCTATTGGTAGAAAAAAATGCAAGAAATTGGATGATTTCACAAAGTTTCTTCACATCACTCGCACTTTCAAGACAAATGCATTTATAAGTTACAAGAGATCTCATCATGGTTTCCACATACAAAAGAGGAGAAAACAAATTAATATATTTGTAATATAATTTTATTCCATCAGCCAATACGTCTTTTTGCGTTCTTTCAAACGTAGCACAAACCGAACATTTGTTAGGGTCGGTTTTAGCGAGAAAAATTACGTAAACTTTTTGAATTCCTTTGCTGTTTTGTTTTTCGAAGAGTAGCAGACATGTTTGAAAAGGGAGCAGTTTCAATAAAGCTTCGCGTACTGAAAATGAACGAAATACTGTTGATCTTCCAGTTCAACAAAGAAAGAAAGAAATCATTCCCAATTCGCTGTCTGCTTGAGGTTTCTTTTCGTATTTTCGCTTGGCCTTTACTGCACAAAACACATTTCGAATCGAAGTGGTGTCAGTTGTGTCGTTCGTCGAAGAAAGCGACTTCTTTAACTTTGCTTTCCCACTCGCGGACATCAATGCGCTGTATGTTAGAAAAACGACTATTTCGACTCTAACGAATAATTATAAGAAATTTTTTTCTTATTTAACCTATTGCCCAAAAGCAACACTATTTTAAGTTTCTTTTTCGTAGATTAGTTGCTATTCACTTAAAACGTCTTGCAAGTCTGAACACGCCCGAAGATGTCAAAAACTCGTAAAATTTTTTTAAAAACAAGTGTTTTTATTTTTGACTAAATGTAAATGATGTGTTTTAGTTTGTTGAAAAAACCAATTATTTCTTCCAAAAACAGGAACACTCTATTTTTTGAAATATTATTTTTTAGTAACCAAAACATATGTTTTTGGAATATATGCTAAAAATTTGAAAAAAGCACTTGATTTTATAAGCTTTTCAAAACTATGTAAAAATGATAAACAATGTCATGTTTAAGAAAAAGTAAAAAAATTGGATGACTTTTTAACAAAAAATAAAGGTAACTATAGCTAAATACTCAATAACATTAGTTTTATTTCTCTGGATATCGTTATAACAAAATGGTTACATTTTCGTGTTAAATGTTACGTTTTGAAGAATTTTTGGTCACGATTCGCGAAAAATATTGGCAGCCCTGCAGAGAATTTGTTCTTTTGGTATTAAAACCAGGGTTGTGGAGTTGTAGGAGTTTTTTTCCGACTCCACTTATCTAAAGTTTTTCAAATCCAGTACATCTAAAAAACGACTCCAACTCCAGCATATCTGAAAAAACGACTTTCATCCGACTCCGACTCCTTCCTAAAACATGGAACTCCGGTGATTTCTACTCCACAACCCTAATTAAAATTCGATTTTGTTGCGAACAAACAGACAAAATGTAAAATTGACCACAAGTTTTTTGAATGTCATTCTTAACCAAAACGGTGGATTGGAACTGAAAAACATACGCAACAATTCAATAAACTCAAAACTTGTATAACGCAAGTAACGGTTTTTTAACTGCCACTGGGGTGCGCCACATCGTATGTCTTGACTAAAAACTAGAAAAATTTACTTTTTTGTAGACCTTTGATGTCTTAATAAATAGTTTTATGATAAACGATGGGGTCATTTTAAATGTTGTCAGTTGCAAACTTTGCAAAGATTTGGCATAGACAATAAAGATTTTTACTTTCAAAACCAACTATTTTATAAAAACAGTAAAATTCGCTATAAAATGTAGTTCAGATAATTTGTCCTTTTTTGTAAATTACAACTTTTATCTGATATTTCACCAAAAGACAAAATTTTACTTATAAATTTTAATGTAAGAAAGTTTTAGTGTTAAATTTTTTGGTTTAAAAAGACGATAAGACAAGAGAATAATTTATTGAAATGCAAGGTGCAGTTAAAATTATAACTCTAACGTCTTCACCTTTTACGTGTGCACCTTTTACGTCTGCACCTTTTAAAAATCAGAATCGTAGTTTTAGAATAACAAAACATCATTTTTTAAAACAAGACTCAAGTTCACTGGCGCATATGTTGAAAACAAAGTGGATAACACCACGTATTTTTTCATCAGACATGATACCGAGATGTTTGCCTGATATAAACTAGATGTTGAAAATTATTTGAAAAACGTATTGTTTTGCTGGTTTTTAAATATGGTGTTCTATTATAAAATTTACTATGCCAATTTTTATCGAAATTAAATTAATTCAATAGGTCACAAGCTGAAAAAAAGTTGTTGAAAAGAGATATTGTTTTGCAAATTGATTGATTTTTGTTATTTTTTGATTAAGAAGGTTTCAACTGTAAGAAATCTTTTCCATACTTGTAATGTTGACTGTTTTTCTTTTGCAGCGAAACGCAAAATTAGTTGTGAAATCGTGTATTGAACCAGTACAATCGTAAATATAACTCAACTTTGTAAAATAGGTTTTGAAATGGTTAAAAGATTTTCTTAACAAACAATGATTAAAAGATTTTAACAACAAAGATTTTTGATAAAGAGCAACTTTTTGACTTTTAACAAAATTTTTACTCGAAAAAACCGCAATCAAACCGCTTTGAGGTTAGAAAAACTTGAAGAATTTGCGTCTATCATTCTGCAACATAAAAAATGCAAGTTTTTCTGTATTAAGAAGTCAGGCGGTTTAAAAAATTGTGAAAGACGCAATAATTTTTATGAGACGAACCTAAAATAGTCTTGGGTTGTGATTTTTCTGGCGGTATTTTTCAAAAATAATCTTGAAATAAAAAACGTCTTTACTTTGTTTGGCGAAGAGATAGTTTATAAACAGATTAATCAATATTAAGAAAAACTGCATTATTTTCAAACAACTAACCTATGGTATCACTTTTAAAAGAAAAGCAAACAAAGAAATTTCAAACCGTGCAAAATAATGCTTAAACGTTTTTGTCTCTGTTTAACAACACCGTTTATACTTTAAGCAATTCATACTTCCAAGCTTCGACATTTGAAAAATTACAACATTCACAAAAAACTTTGAAGACTTGGGTCAAAATCAAAAAAATTAAATCCATGTTGCTTTTCTACAAAAATCTGCAGCTGACGTTCTGTTGTTGCTATGCAGATACCTATTGAAAAACGTTAAAGGACAGCAAAAAATCTCAAATAAACCACAATTTTGTAGGATTCCGTGGGTTTTTTGTGTTTGAAAAATTTGAAATAATGCAAATCTTTTATATAAAAATTTCAAAATATGAAACGGTAAAATCACAATTGCAGACTTTTCAAAAGTTTTTGAAAGTATAAGCAATATAAAGCTTTTAAATTTTCCTGCAAGCCCTATCCACAGTGGACGTTTTAGAAACGCGTTCACGGTTTTCGTTTGGATATTTTACAGCTTGTGCTACCCGATTAAAAGCTGCAGAATGTCAGACTTTGATTGTCAAATAGATACGATTTAAATTTTTTACACAGTAGGTTAAGAACTTGAGCACAAATGCCAGTGTGAAAAATGTGTAAATTTATATTCTTCGACCAATTTTTAATGCATTTTATTTTACATGGTCAAAAACGTTTTTGAAAAAGAATCATAACACCTTCAACAATTCTGGCTTCATTAGAAACATATTGTTTGAGATGCGTTTCGATGGTTTACTCTTTCGATGTTTCTCACTCAAAGAACAAAAGCATGCCTTAAGCTCTTGTGTAATTACCATTGTTTGACGCGGATTGTTTCGGACAAGCTTTGAGTGCACAACCAACAAGAATAGATGTCTTGTATACAGGTCCAGCAAAATGTCATGCGTCCACATGGCATGCAAACCGTCTTTTTTTTCCTTGTTTTTACATTTCTTGCATTTATCTTCTTTCTCTGTGCCCAAAACAAGGTCGAGTAGCTCTTGGTAATTGGAGAAGTTGCAATTTTTTTTTCAATTGTTGCAAAAAAGCATAATGGATCTTGGTGTCTTAAATGCCTATGCTTTTGCATGTTTCACGTTAGGGTCAAGCAGCATCATTGCTTCTAATCTTTGACTTCTTTGCTCGGCTGCAACCGTGTTTTGCATTTGATTGGTCAACATGGTACGTAGCTGATTTGTTCCAGCGAATCGAATTGGATTTTCTATATTTGGTCAATGTAAACTTGAGTGTTTTTGACATACTTTTTCTACATATTTTACACCTTGTTACGCGACTTCGTCGCTCTAGGCGAGAATTAAACCCGCGACTTCGTTGCTTAGCGTAAGTTATGATCAAACGCGACTGCGTCGCCCTGGGTAATAATAGAACTTGTGTTTAGACGTGACTTTGTCGCTCTGCGTAAGAATCGAACCCCAATGGTTGGTCGTAACTTCGTTGCTCAGCATAGGAGCACACAACTTCGTCGCTCTAGGTGAGAATTAAACCCGCAACTTCGTTGCTCAGCTTAAAACGAACTTGAAGTAAAACGCGACTGCTTCGCTCTGCGTGGAAATCAAACTCGTGGTTAGACGCGACTGCGCCGCTCTGGATGACAATCGAACCAGCAACTTCGTTTCTCAGTATAGGGATGCGGTTAGACGCGATTGCATCGCTCTTCCTGGGAATCAAACTCGTGGTTCTAGTTAGAGCTAGGGTTAGGATTATCCGCTAGAAGCCGTTGTTGAGCTATCCCCTTCTAATCCATCTCAAGATCCACCTCAGATCCATTTCAGATCCGGCACAACGTGTAAGAAAATTTTCCTTTTAAACAACTTTGGAGAGAACCTACAATTACGTAAACGATTGTAACTTCTGTCTCACGTTTTCTATGAAAAAAGGATTCAACAGGACGAAGTCTTGAATAAAATATTCTAACATACCATTTGCAATTTGTTCTGTTTCTCACAGTGACCAGGTATCTATTCCTGAATCATGTGAAGTAGATCTGTTGATTTCAGATGATACAGAAAGCAGTAAAAAGTCTATCGTTTCTTAACCATGCATATCTATTGATAAAAAAATGTGGTATTATTACATCTGAACCACATTTAGTCAATAAAAATAAACTGAATGATCTTCTTAGGGATTTAGATTTGGCATAAGTTAAAGCTAAGTCATTAGCTTCCAGATTAAAACAATGGAATTTGCTTCAAAACGATGTCAACGTTTGTACTTTTCGTACAGTTCTTTGCCCACTTTTTAGCATGAAAGGGAGACTTGTATATTGCACAGATGTTGGTGGTATTATGCAAAAATTCGGGTACTCTCAAACATCAGAAGAATGGAGACAGTTCATCGATTCGTCAAAATTAATTCTAAAAGCTGCGTTAAATGAAAATATGTTGCCATCAATTTTCGTTGGGTATGCAGCTCACAGCATTTTTGGAACACAACTTTTTTAGAAATGCCAAAACCCGAATTATATAGAATTTGTGGAACAAATGATAGGTTTCTACAAAAATATGGGGTGCAACATGTCCTTGAAAACACACTTTTTAGATACGCATTGGATTTTTTCTTTCAAACTGTGGTGACGTAAGTGACAAACATATGAAGCGTTTCCTTTAGGATATTGTGGCCATGGAAAAACGTTATCAAGAAAGATAGAGCCCATCAATGTTAGCTGATTACTGTTAGACTCTTGCTCGAGATCAACCGAACTTGTCTTACAGCAGAAAAGCTAAAAGAATGCGATTGTGAACATGCACATTTCTTTTGTTGCATTAACGTTAAGATAGACATTCACAAAAAACTAAAATTGAAAATATTTCAAAAACGAGAGCTAATCAAAAATTTTATTATCATTTTTGGATTCAGCACCCAAACATCTATAGGTAATATTTATTTCCATAAAAGAAAAAAATTTTTTTAAATTTTGTTTACCAGTGTAATTCATGTTGCAAAATGATGTAAAAAAATTTAATTCTTGTACAAACATGAACGGGTCGAACTTTCTGTAAAAATTATTTTAATTTCAATACAAAATTTCGTAATCGATCCAGTTATCTGCAGCGTTTATGATGCACACACTTGCACAGAATTCCTTTAATACTCAAATCTTTTCAGTCATGCAAGCTGGATTTGCCTTCCTGGAGGCAGGATCCGTGAGGAGCAAGAATACCACCAACATCATTATGAAGAACATGCTTGATCTCTGTATGTAGTTATGTTTCTCAAATTGTTATAAAAACGTTTTAAATATTGTATCAAAGACAAATGTTAAAGAACACCGCAACATAACTTATTACGTATTTAATATATTTTTATACATTATACATAGATTAAAGACAAAGTTATATTTGCTGATTTTCAAATAGTAAATATAACTGTAAAATCTTTGCATTAAGATGCTGGTTAATTACTCTGGTTTTAAACGCAAAGAAAAATTTTGAATATTTTACCAACTTAGCACCTACATATTTGTATGTGGCTTGGTGTTTCAAATTACTTTGTTGTAAACGCTTCTTACTCAAGTGATTATTTTGGGTTAATTTTCGTTTAGTTATCGGAGCTATTTCATATTACGCATTTGGATATGCTTTCGCTTATGGGGAACCCGGAAATGGTTTTATCGGTCATAACTTCTTTTTTTCCAGCAATGTGGCAAACATTACTCTCAATGTAAGTTAGTTTACAATGTTTATGAACGTCTCCAATCATTACCATTTTCAAAGAGTTTATACAATTTATTTTGTTTGGCAGCTTCAGTATTGCTAAAAGGTCACAAAAGTTACCAAACAAACTGGACTATATAACAACAAATAAAAAATTTCATATAACAACATTTTATTATTTAAGATATTGTAAAAATATTTTAAACTGTTTCCAAATGATATTTTTGGATTTTTTTGTATTTATTAAAAAAAACACTATTTGAGGCTTAGACTTTGGTCAGCAATTGATTTTCGAGTGTTGAACCTCGATGGCGTTTATCAAACAAACGATTGTTTCAACCGAAATGGTTTCTCAATGCATTTCATACAAGAAAGCAGATTGTCACTTTGAGATATGTACACACGTGACGCTCCGATTATAAGTTGATGTCTTTCTGCTCTACATGAGGTATGAGATACTTCTGTATGTGATCTTCTATATTTATTCTGCTCTTCTATATGAGATACAAAAATCGAGGTTGCCAAAAAATTTTTTGAAAAATTAAACAAAGGTGTAACAAAAATCAAGGTTGCTTAGAAAAAAATCAAAGATCGGTATAGCAAAAATTAAGTTTTTCAAAAAATTTTTTTTAAATTGAGCATAGATATGACAAAAATCAAGATTGACTAAAAGAAATTTTTAAAAACTCAGCAATGGTGTAACAAAAATCAAGTTTGTTTAGAAAATATAATTAAATATAAATAACTCAAATCAAGCTTCTTAGGAAAATTTTTGAAAAAGTGAACATGTCAACTGTCTTGGTTGAGAATTGAACTCAGGACTTCTGCTTTTCTTAAAATAAGTACTAGAATTTGCAGCTTTGCTGTCTTAGGTGGGAATAAAACTCACAAATGCTGTTTGTGTTTGTTGTTTGTTTTAGGGTTAGAGTCCTCCATCCTCCTCACTGGTACACAGGTATGGTTAGATTTAGGGTTAGGATTAGGATTAGGATTAGGAATAAGATTATGATTAGGATAAGGATTAGAATTAGGGTTAGGATTTAAATTAGGATTAGGATTAGGATTAGGATTAGAATTAGGGTTAGAAAAGAATGATGACAGATATTGTACAAATAAAAATTAAGCATACCTAGAAAAATGTTTAAAATTGATTATAGGCACCTAAAATTTAAACTTGTCTAGAAAAAAACTTTTGACTATAGGTATCTTGTGAATAAAAATCATGGTTGTCCAGGAAATGTTAAATATGTGTACAAATATCACCTTTGAGTTTAAAAGTTAGTGAAAAGTACATAGTAAATCACTTCTTTTTTTGAAAATGGTTAGAGTTTACTTAAGGTCAAACTTTTACAACCATCAATACGATTCAGGTTCTGAACAGAAAACGACGTTTACGCTTCTCTGCGAAAATAGAGAAAATACGTTGACGTGGTAATTGTCTACCGCATGATAAACTTTACAAAATTGTTTTAAATAAAACTTATTAATCGTAAAGCTGCATAAAACCGGATAAGATTAAAAACGAATTTTTTAAATTTGAAATTGAATAGAATTGAAACAAACCGTTTTTATAAACACTAAAAAGTAAAAGATGGGGTTTCGACCACAGCTTTTACGGTTAGAAAGTTAGGGTTTGCGCAAGACGTCAGCGCGCCATTGCAAGTTGTAATAACCTCACAATCCTCTCCAAAAAATTATTTCCAACTACTGGCGCTTAAACCACACGATCACGCTGCCGACGAAAATAATGTTTTATTTATAAAAAATGCGCAAAATTTTTAGTTTCCTTTAACATTAGAATTGCGAAATTTATTTATTTAGAGACAAATCAATTCTGCAGGTTTTAAAAGTCTAAAGCTGGGTTTCCCAAACTTTTTGGGCCACGGAACCTATTTGCGATTCTTTTTTTCACGGCCTCCGACCTTATGTAACATCAATTTTCTGCCCAACCAACGAGCAATTTTCATCCTAAAAATATGGTGTTCTCTAAAAAAAAATAAATAAAAAGGTCATTGCTTGAAATCAGTCTCTGATTTTACACTTTTTGTTTTGAAATTGAGGTGTTTTCCAAAAAAAAAGGTCTTCAGTTGTAATCAGACCCACATTTCGCATTTTTTTCTCAAAAACTTGTTCTGTTTTCTAAAAAAAGAAGGTCTTCGTCTCAAATCGGCCTCACGTTTCTCTAACTTTGTTCCAAAACATTGCTGTTTTTTATTCGGTTGAAAAATATAGGTCATCGAGCACAAATTCATTAGTCATGCAAAGCATGATTTGCATGCCCTGACAGCACGCCTTTGTGTTTGACAAATTTTGCCATATTGTCGCGGACCCCTTGTGCAGTCATCACGGACCCCAGTTTGGGAAACCCTTGTCAAAAGGAATCTGATTTTGAATAAAAGTCTTCGATTTCACATGTTTTCTAAAGCTTTCATGATCGGATATAGGGAGCGAAGGAGGCTTAAATCCTTAGACTTTCAGGAAGATAGCCTACTTTTTCTGGAAAATCATGACCTCTTTATAGGAGGTCGCCGAAAAACTTTTGATTGTGCGTTGACTGATGACCTCCTCAAGATTCACAAGTTTTTCGGTATTTTTTGAAAAATTTTTCCGGTGAAGAAAAAAGCAATATCATAGTATAAAAAAAATCAAAATCGTAGGAGTGGACTAAAAACTATTTTCTTAAAATGAAAGACGAGACGTTTAATTTTCATTTACGCTTAATTGGAAACAAATAATATTTTTAAGTTGGCAAAATATACGCATTGTTAAAAATGCATTAAAACTGACCCCCTGAATTTTTTAAACTCCCTTCAAGAGAGGGGTGTCTTTTGTTAAGAATTACTGGCTTAAATTAATTTGAAACTTAGTCCCCGAAGGTTGTCCAAAGATGCAGCCGGAGATTCTACATTTTCAAACTAAAAGTTGGAAAGGTTATTGTCGTTCACAATGGCAATTGTTTCATAAGTTTCAATTATCTTAACAATGAAAGCAAAAAATTTTGCAATCAGGTTTTTCAAGTAAAGGTAAGGTATAGTTAGTTAGAAATATACTCGTATGTTATAAATATAAAAATGCTGCCAAAAATTCAGGTTCAAACATTGAATTATAAATATACTAAAATGAAATTGAAAGCTTAATGTTGAAAATTTTCTTAGCTTAAATACAAAATCATTTGCAATTACTAAAACCTAAAATAAATTTATTATTTTGCAGTTTTTGGCCCAGATGGTAGGTGCTTTCACGCAGCCTGGGCCGTGAGTAAGTCTGCTCATTGATTTTAAAATGACAGACCGAAACCGAACCTACCAAAACGGAAGGGTATCCACCCATTCCGATTTTCAGTGTGGGTCTGTTAATCGGCAAACGTCCTTTTCAGGACGGGGCAATGTCAGGATAAAACTGCCCTTTTCAGGGCACATTGCCAACAAGTTCCAAAGACCCACTATTCTTCAGCTGAACATCGAAGGCCTCACTGCAAGCAAGATGAATGTTCTTCATCACCTCGCTATGCAGTCTGAGGCACTCGTCATCCTACTGCAGGAGACCCACTGCACTGATGCAGAGAAGTTGGTGCTACCACACTACCAACTAACTGGGTCTTCTTTAAGCAGGAAGCATGGCCTTGCCACGTTTGTCCACGAGCGACTGAGATACACGCTTTTGGACCAATCTCCACCGACATCGGAGATCGAGTGGCTGTGTGTGGAAGTTGATGGCTATAAAATAGTCAACGTCTACAAACCACCGCCAACGCGATTGCGAACCCTGGATCTCCCAGTGTTTCCTCACCCCTGTCTGTACGCCGGCGATTTTAACTGTCGTCATGCTAACTGGGGTTATGATGACAACAGTCCGGATGGTGAGTGCTTGGCTGGCTGGGCAAGTATTAATTGTCTTGCCCTCCTATATAATGCCAAGGACGCTGCCAGTTTTTATTCCGGCCGCTGGAACACTGGCACCAATCCAGATCTAGCTTTCGCTAGCGTAGGTCCAAACAGTCGCTTACCGGATAGACGTGTCCTTGACAAGTTTCCCAGGTCACAACATCGACCCTCGCTTATTACACCACCAAGGTTTGCTATGGCAGTGCCAAGCATGCCTGTTAAGCGATGGAACTTCCGCAAGGCCAAATGGAGTCACTACATTGCTTTGACGAATAAATTCGCAAAGACTTTGTTGCCGCCTGATTCACTTGATGTGGATGCGGCTTACCAGGACTTCTGTAACATCATTAAGAAAGCAGCCAAGAAGACTATCCCACGCGGGTATCGAAATAACTATATTTCGTGTTGGGATGCAGAGTGTGAATCCCTCTATAAAACCTTTCTGGAGTCTCCTCAGGGAGACGACTCAAGTTTGGCTATTACAACTCTGCTTGCCAAGCTTGACAGAAAACGGAGGGATCGATGGTCCGAAGCAGTTCGGAGCATTGATTTCTCACACTCTAGTCGAAAAGCGTGGAGTATTTTGAACAACCTTACTGGTAGGTCACGACACTCTCCTCGTCATTGTCCCGTTTCAGCCGATGCTATTGCATCTCAGCTGGTTAGAAATGGGAAATACGAGGCTGTTGATCGCAAGTCATCTCGACTTGTCTTTCAAGAAGTGTCTGACCTTTGGAGGGCCACAACACCAGACGCTGTAAATATCTCTGACAATTTTTCACAGAGAGAATTTGCTGCTGCCCTTCAACATTTAAAACCAGGTAAAGCTCCGGGTCCTGATTCCATCTGCCCCGAGCTTATACTCCATGCTGGAGCTGCTTTGAAGTTCTGGTTACGTGACTTCCTTTCTTCCTGTTTGCGCCGAATCAAAATTCCCAAGATCTGGAGAAGAGCGCTTGTGGTCGCGATCCCAAAACCAGGAAAGCCCGTGGGGAACCCAAAGAGTTATCGACCGATATCTCTGCTCTGTGTCCCCTACAAGATCCTCGAGAGGCTTATCTACGCCCGCGTTGAACCATTAATCGATCCACTGCTCCCTAAAGAGCAGGCTGGGTTCCGACGCGGGAAGTCAACCGTAGATCAAGTTGTTCTGCTAACCCAGAACATCGAGGATTCTTTCGAGGCTAAAAAGAAGGCCGGTGCCGTATTTATCGATCTGACAGCTGCTTATGACACTGTCTGGCACCGTGGCCTTACCTGCAACCTGCTGAGACTACTTCCGGATAAGCACATGGTAAAAATGATCATGGAGCTTGTCCGAAATCGAAGTTTCACCCTTACCACCGGTGACAGCAAGCAAAGCAGGCTACGCCGTCTTAAAAACGGCGTTCCTCAGGGATCGGTCTTGGCTCCCCTCCTATTTAACATCTATACGTACGATCTTCCTTCCATGATTTCCAGAAAGTTTGCTTATGCTGATGATTTAGCATTGTTGCACTCTTCTGGAAACTGGAAGGACTTGGAGGGGACTTTAAGCCAAGACATGTCCACACTGTCAGCGTATCTCCAGACTTGGAGGTTGAAGCTCAGTCACACTAAGACGGTGACGACAGCCTTTCACTTAAACAACCGAGAGGCCAAACGTGAGCTAAAGGTCTACAACAATAGTAGACTTTTACCGTTCTGTCCAACCCCTACATACTTTGGGGTAAAACTGGACAGATCGCTCACGTTTCGTCACCATTTAGTGGCATTGCGCAAAAAACTATCATCGCGCGTCACACTGTTGCGGCGACTCGTGGGCTCGGGATGGGGTGCTGGTGCTAAAACACTACGCATAGCCACCTTGTCTCTAGTCTACTCAACAGCTGAGTACTGTGCGCCAGTCTGGTGTCGCAGTGCTCACACTCGCCTCATTGACAGTGTCTTGAATGACGCCTTGCGCATAGTTACTGGATGCCTGCGTCCCACTCCAACGGACCACCTACCTGTACTTTCAGGCATCCAGCCAGCTGAGCTTCGCCGACTGGGAGCGACACTCTCCTTGGCTTACCGTGGATCTCTGGACCCCAATCATATTTTGCATGGTCTGTTAAATGGGTCCTCAGATACTGGCCAAGTGAGACTAAGATCCAGACGCCCGTTTGTGCCAGCTGCGCGGAATCTCTTGGACAATCTTGCCAAACTTGGCATCCGTGCCTCTGAATGGACAAATCACAAATGGAACGCGGAGTACTGTGAAAATGCTTCCAGGCTCCGTGCTTTTGTGCCCGGGACCAGTGTCAGACCTGTTGGGATGGGCTTACCCCGAGCAGCTTGGGTTAAGCTCAACCGCCTCCGGACTGGTGTTGGGCGATTCCATTCGTCCATGCACAAATGGGGTCTCGCTCCTTTACCGAATTGCAAGTGTGGCGCCTCAGAGCAAACCGCAGACCATGTACTAACAATGTGCCCTATACATCGGGCACCACATGGAGCACGCGGTCTGACGGTTTTGGATGACGAAACTCGATGCTGGCTTAATAACATCACTGCCAGCATCTGATCCAGGCAGTGCAGCAGTCTGGGGTAGTAAAAGGATAAACCCTCGGCCCCAGTTCTGTTTGTATCTGGCCTGGAGTGGATGCCCTTCAAACGATGACGACGACGACGACGACGACGACGACTTTGCAGTTGCACAATGCATCTATTCCGACTTATTGAAAACAAACCAATTTACTTTATTTCAGCAAATGTCGATAATAAAAAAAACTTTTTTTCTCTACGAGGTCATAATTACGGCATGCCTCAAATCTCTCTTATTTCAACAGATATTTTCACCAAAACAGAAAAAAGTATTATATTGTTTAACTTTTTGTTTTTTTTTTTATCTGAAAAGAGGCAATTTTGAAGCTGCCTCACCAGCGTGTATTACCGATTTCGTTAACAAGAGCGTTTGATGAAATGATTGTTACAGTAAGTTCTTCGCGGTCTTAAACTCCGTGTGGCTGTCTCCGGAAATGTACGCGTCCTTGATTTGATTTAAATTAAATTTGTATTAAGATATAAAAACAATGCGAAATAAGACGAACTAAATTGGACGGGTAAATAAGATAGACGAAAATAATAAGGTCGGACGAAATTAAGATGTACGGACGTTATGGACGAAATAAGATGGTCAGACGAAATAAGCTGGATGGACGAAAATAAGACGAATCGGACGTAATAATCTGGTCGGACGAAATAATACAGTCGGACGGTTTTCTATAAATAAACGTAAACATAAATTACTAATGCAAAAGAAAGACTTATAAACACTCACCAACTGTAGACTGACACGGAGCAGACCGACGAAACTAACAATATCAAACAGTATCTTCAACAGTATTATAAACAGCTCAAAAGCCTCAACAGCACTCCCAACGGCGTCTAACAGTATTTCAAACAGTAAATCTACGACCGCTCCACAAAGGCTGAAGTAGCAAAACTAAGCGTTTCTACACAAATTACACCCAACTTATGGAAAATCAATTAGCAATCGAGCGCGCTGAGATAATGGAAAATGTCGGCTCAAAGCAACAATCAATTAGTAGTGAGATAATGGAAAATGTCGGCTCAAAGCAACAATCAATTAGCAAGCGAGCGCCGTGAAAAAATGAAGTGAATCAAATTAAATGTCAAAAACAAAAATTAAGTAAATTACAGCCAGAAAATAAACCCGGGTTCGAAACTCGAGTACTTGCCGTAACATACCCCCCCGCAATTTACGAACGCAGAAAGGAAATTTAAACACAAAATACGGCAAGTAAACACACACACAAATAAACACTACACAGATACAGTCTTCATTCATCTGTCGAGTTTGCACAGTTTCGTAATCGATCGTTTCAAAGTTTTGTTTTGAGTGCGAACGAGGACCTGTCGCACATGACCAAACTTGTCTGGAAAAGTTTGTACAACGCGGCCTAAAGGCCATTTGCCACGAGTAGAATTTTCATCGCTCACTAGGACCAAGTCGTCGACAGCAAAGTTCGGCTCTACGTCTTGCCACTTTTGGCGAGTTTGGAGAGTCTGCAGATACTCCTTTCTCCAGCGTAACCAAAATTGATCGATGAGGTACTAAACTTGACGCCACCTTCTGCGCACGTAATTGTCTCGATGATTGAACGTTCCTATCGAATGATCTTCTGCGCGAAGGAGCAAGAGATGGTTAGGTGACAACGGCACACCACCCTCGTGATCCAGGACTACCGGAGTTAAAGGTCGGGAGTTGACGATATGTTCTGCTTCTGCAAACAAAGTTAAAAGTACGTCGTCAGTCAGGGCCTGCTCAGAGCAAATAGCAGACAAAACTCGTTTGATGGAGCGGATAACTCTCTCCCAAATGCCACCCATATGGCTAGCGTATGGTGGATTAAACCTCCATCGAATCTCCTTGCGGTTCAAGTGGTCGGAAATAGTTGATTGATCAAGATCCTTCAATGAACGTTTCAGCTCCAGGTAACCTCCAACTAAATTTGTACCGTTATCACTATAAATTGTATGTGGATTACCCCTGCGACTGATGAATCTACGAAGTGCATTGATGAATGCATCCGTATCCAAAGAATAGCTCATTTCTAAATGAACAGCCCTCATCGTTAAGCAGGTAAAGACGCACCCATACCTTTTCAACCGGTTCCGTCCTTGCTTCACCATGATAGGCCCAAAATAATCAATACCTGTAAAGAAAAACGGCGGATTACCGGGAGTTACTCGGCATGATGGCAAGTCAGCCATATATTGTTTACCAAATGCACTGTTGCGACGTTGGCAAAAGATACACTTACCCAAGATCTTACGCACAGTAGCAGCACCTTTTAATATCCAGTAGCGTTCTCTCAATACGCTCCAAGTATGTGAGGACCCACTATGTCCCACATCTTTATGGCATTGTTCAATCAACAGACGTGTTACCTGCGAGTTGGCGGGCATGATGATTGGGTGCTTGGCATCGAAGTCTAAAGGAGCATTGCGTAGCCTACCTCCGACTCGAAGCACACCTGCGACGTGTATAGGATTGAGTTTCTGTAAAGAAAGTTTAACAATTTTACCAGGTGAATTTTGCGTTTCAAGTCTTCTGTAATCCTTTGGAAAGGCCTCCCTCTGAACAGCAGCAATAACAGTCATTTCTGCTTGGTGCATCTCGTCAACTGTCAGAGGACCAGTAGGCACGGGCCTACGCAAAAGCCTACCTTTGAGTCGTAATATCCGTGCCACAGTGCGTTTCAACCTGTAAAAAGACGAAAATCGAGCAAAACGTTCTTCCATGTCACCATCTGACACGGCGACCTCGGTACCGGCCACCGTCTGCTTCACAATTTCGAATTCAGCTGGGAGGTCAGGAAGAGAATGGGGTGGCTGTGGCCACAGCGATTCTGGCTCCTGTAAAAAAGAAGGACCAGTTAGCCAACGATTCACTGAACAAGAAGGGCGAGTACCATCATCAGCTGGATTTTCTGAGCTGGGAACGAAACGCCATTGGGAAGAGGTACTTCTATCTTCTATCTGCGCTAAACGATTAGATACAAAAACTGGAAAGCGTTTTGCTGAATTTCGTATCATGTACAACACAGTCATAGAATCAGTCCAAAAAACAGACTCCGACAAAGAGCTGCCAAAATTATTTCTTAATAATACATCAACTTTAGTGGCCATAGTAGCAGCGACTAGTTCCAGTCTAGGAATGGAGACGGTCTTTAAAGGTGCGAGCCTTGACTTACCCATTAAAAAATTGCAAAATATTGTTCCGTTTGAAGCGATCACTCTCAAGTATGAAACCGTGCTGTACGCAACTGACGAGGCATCGGCGAAATGGTGGAGTTGAGTTTGAAACAAAGTATCGAATTCTCGCATATCTGACCGTATCAAGCAACGCGGGACGGACACCGCTGACAAGTTCCTTAAGCCCTCCGACCACCGCTTCCAAACTTTGACATCTTCCTCGCTTAAACGATCATCCCAGTCGTACTTCCTGCGACAAAGATCTTGAAGCAAAAGCTTAGCTGCTAAAATCAACGGAGCTAGAAATCCCAAAGGATCAAAAACTGAACTTAAAGCAGATAGCAAACCTCTACGAGTAAAGGGACCATCCTTTAACTTTACATGAAATTTAAAACTGTCTTCTTCGTTGTCCCATAACACGCCTAGAATTCGTCGACACGATGATGAAAGGATGCCGTCATTCTCTGTTGTCTTAGACTTGGCACGGTCTTCTTCTGGAATGGATTGGAGTAGATCTTTATTATTTGAAAGAAATTTTGTAAGTCTGAAGCCTCGGTTTTTTGAGAGACGAGACTTGTGTTCTCAAATAAATTGCCTGCTGTACCGTAGGTGCTGTGAACAAGCAGTCGTCCATATAAAAATTATTCACAATTAAAGATCTTACGTCTTTGTCAAATTCGTCCTGCTGATCCTCGGCTGACTGCAGCAAGCTGAATTGCACACAGCTGGGTGAAGAGGTAGCTCCGAAGAGATGAACATTCATGTGATAAACTTCAGGTTGCTTGGTCAAATCTCCTTCTGGCCACCACAGAAAACGAAGATAATTCCGATCTTTCGGATCCACAAAAACTTGGTGGAACATCTGTTCAATATCGCCAGCCACTGCAATTTTCTCAAAACGGAATCTAGTTAGTACACCTACAAGGTTATTTAAAAAGTCAGGACCGCTAAGTAATTGGTCGTTTAAAGAATATCCTGCATATTTTGCCGCGCAATCAAAGACAACACGAACTTTTTCCGGTTTATGTGGGTGCAAAACTGCATGATGAGGTAAGTACCAACCTTCACAAGCAGATTCCTCTGGTTTAACAAGTTGGCAGTGACCCTGTGACAAATATGAAGTAATAACGTTAGAATATTTTTCCTTTAATGCAGGATCTTTTAAGAGTCTTCCTTTCAGTCGCGACAATCGCGTACGCGCTTGACTGTAGTTGTCTGGGAGACACGGTGTTCCCGGCCTCCACGGAAGTCCAACTTGGTAGTGGCCTCGAACCACATTTTTGGTTTGCTGCATTTGCTGCAAAGCATATCTATCCTCCCTAGACATAGAGGTAACATTATCTTTACATTTGGGAACATCATCTAAGCGCCATAAGCATTGAATTTGAGAGTCTAGTAAATCGTCAGACGTATTTAGAAAATTAACAGATATCGAATCATCACCTTCCGACAAATTGCCTTGTGCAGTTGTTCTTGGACCAACCACGGACCACCCCAAAACGCCTCGGACGGCGTAGGGCTCTTTAGCACTTCCACGACGCTCTTCCTTGACCCAAAATGCTTCTGGAGTGTCTAAACCTATTAACAAAAGAACTTCCCCGTGCGCCGCTGGAAGATCAAGATCTTGTAGATGTGGCCACGCTTCAAACTCATGACGTGTAAGAGCTGGGTTAGGAACCACCGGTAACTGGTCGACCGAGAGTACGTTCTGCAAATTTATCTCATCACCAGTTAAAGAACGTACAGTAAGATTTACCTTTTCTCCCTTGCGAAGCGTCGAACAATCAGTAACAGTAGTGACAGAAAATTTGGTTGGTTCTCCTGAAATATCTAGAAGGTTTAGAAGACGACTAGCACAGAGAGAAGTCGTGGAACCCTGATCTAAGAAGGCACAGGTTAACACAGACTTTAATCCTGTTTCTACATACACGGGAACAACATTGAGAAAAACGTTGCTGCCAACAGTAATGTTAGAAGCTGCTAGGAAATTTGTAGAATGCGGTTTGGTGTTGGTCGGCAAATTTCGAGCCTGTTCTATTGACGAAGGACAAGGTTTATCTTTGGAAGGAGAAATGTCACGACGTTCTTGGTGAAGAAGCAAGTGATGTTTTTGCTTGCAACCATTTTTAGTACAAGCTGCTTCTGAATAACAATATTTAGAAATATGGCCAGCCTTTCCGCAGTTATAGCACAGGTGGCGCTGGTGCATAAAACGCAAACGTTCTTTCACAGAAATTTCCGAAAACTCTGGACATTTCCAGAGTACATGCTTCAGGGAACGGCAAAATTTACATTCATAAGTGTTAATAGCTTTAGTAGAATTTGAGGCAACGGTATAATGCGTGTTCACCCCAAATACCGAGCCAGGCTTCGATTTAAAATTAAGAGAATTCGCATAAGAAGACTTAACTACATCAGCTTCATTTACAATAAAGCGCTTAAGATCGGCAAAGTCTGGTTCGCGACCCTCTCGTTCAACACCGGCAGAAATCCGCAGCCATCGCGATTGCAGGTCGAATGGTAACCGCCTAACGATTTTGGAAATGTTCTCAAAACAGTTCAAATCCGAAAAATAGTTTAAATGACCTAAAGTAGTATAACACTCTTCAACCTTTCGTGCTAGCTCGATCAGGGCTTCAGAATCATTCTTTTTAACGGAAGGACCTTCAAGCAAATTAGCAATATACGATCTAGCGATTACGTTTCTTTTTCCATATGTTTCATACAAAATTTGTTTAGCTTTGACAAATCCCTGATGAGGTTCTAGCAGCAAGCAATATTCAATAATTGATTTGGCCTTACCAGAACAATATTGAATTAAATAAAGCAGTTTTACCTTATCATCATGTTCGACCGCCTCAATTGTAGATTCAAATGCAGATATAAACTTCAGATACGTAAGGGGGTTTCCATCAAACTTCAGCAGTTCTAAGGCTGGCTTTCGTAAACGCGACTCGGCCTGAGGTTTCATGTCTTCCCGCCTCGACGAGTCTAACTGAGTAGAACCTTGAAAGGTAACCTTTGGTTTCGTTTCCAAAGGAAGACTATGATCCGGCAATGCAACAGTTTGGGCCGTTGTGGGCTTCTGATCGTCAAAAGGAATATAACCACCACGTTCCAGTTCCTCTTCGAAAACCTGTCTTTCAACGGCGGCTTTCTGCAACTGGTGAGATGCTTTAAGTACCTCGCGTTGGTGTTCGATCTCGCGAGCTTTCCGCTCACGTTGCTGCTTGAGCTCGAACTCCTTTTCTTCGAGAAGGCGTTGTTCCTGCTCACGTTGCTGCTCGAGAAGGCGTTGTTCCTGTAATTGACGAATATGTAATCGCGCAACCTCCTGCTTTGCAACTGCTTTAACTAAACGCAAACTACTGCGTGAACTACGCGAACTACGCGAACTCCGTGAGCTACCGCTAGCAGTTCTGAGTTGCGAACCATGAGAGGCAGATACAACACTTACCGCAGTTGCCGACGTTTCGGGATCGAGGGGTAACTTTTTCTGAAGCCATTCCGAAACTTTCTTATCAAAGCGTGCCTTTTCGGAGTGCAGGTTGTATAACTGGGTAATCAGAAACTCCCCTTTTGACGAGTCGTCGTGCAGCCTAATTGCCTTTTCTAATTGTGAAGAGGCCTCGTTAACATTATCTAACAGTTCTCTGACTGATTCAGGGTCGGAATCTTCTTTAATAAGCACGTCGACCTTTTCGTAAAGCTCTTTCAAATTAGCTTGTAAAGTAACAAAACTCTTACCTTCAAGCTCCATTGAGACAGAAAAACTTAATTAAATGCAGCCGAAGTTGAAAACTTTATGTTACAGTAAGTTCTTCGCGGTCTTAAACTCCGTGTGGCTGTCTCCGGAAATGTACGCGTCCTTGATTTGATTTAAATTAAATTTGTATTAAGATATAAAAACAATGCGAAATAAGACGAACTAAATTGGACGGGTAAATAAGATAGACGAAAATAATAAGGTCGGACGAAATTAAGATGTACGGACGTTATGGACGAAATAAGATGGTCAGACGAAATAAGCTGGATGGACGAAAATAAGACGAATCGGACGTAATAATCTGGTCGGACGAAATAATACAGTCGGACGATTTGGATGATTGGACGAAATAATACAGTCGGACGGTTTTCTATAAATAAACGTAAACATAAATTACTAATGCAAAAGAAAGACTTATAAACACTCACCAACTGTAGACTGACACGGAGCAGACCGACGAAACTAACAATATCAAACAGTATCTTCAACAGTATTATAAACAGCTCAAAAGCCTCAACAGCACTCCCAACGGCGTCTAACAGTATTTCAAACAGTAAATCTACGACCGCTCCACAAAGGCTGAAGTAGCAAAACTAAGCGTTTCTACACAAATTACACCCAACTTATGGAAAAAAGAAGTCAGCTCGAGGTAACAATCAATTAGCAATCGAGCGCGCTGAGATAATGGAAAATGTCGGCTCAAAGCAACAATCAATTAGTAGTGAGATAATGGAAAATGTCGGCTCAAAGCAACAATCAATTAGCAAGCGAGCGCCGTGAAAAAATGAAGTGAATCAAATTAAATGTCAAAAACAAAAATTAAGTAAATTACAGCCAGAAAATAAACCCGGGTTCGAAACTCGAGTACTTGCCGTAACATGATTAAAACGCTTAAAATGCAATGTTTTAACGGTTAAAAATTGCGGTTAAAAAGCAAAAGGAATTAAACTACTACAACTACGGTATAATTTTTACTACTTTTTTTTCAACCAATAGCAAGTTGCATTAATTTTGAAAAGACTATGCTTTATTTGATTTCCTCAGTACAGGCATTGCCTCAATTGCCTCCCCTGACGGCATAAACCTGCGCTATACATAAGGCAAGTAATTATCCCGGTGCCAAATATTGCTGTACAGTTGAAATTTTTATTCATTTTTTTTTTGTTTTATAGAGATATGAATGAAATTTAGAACTGCTTGCCAACACCGCCAAGCAGGGAAAGTGCCGAGAAGTGTCTTTCCCAAGGGTGTAAGAGAGGCGCAGTAGGTTTTAAACCGCAATCATATCGATCGCAATTACGACGCTCTAAGCCACTAGACAACGGTGCCAAATTAAAATTTTTTTATCAAGTTTGTAGTTTGAAATACTTTATGGAACGCCGCTTGAGTGATAAAAAATTTACTGCACAAATAACTTACAAAATGGTGCAAGTATTTTTAATCATCCAAGCAAAACTGCTGAAATTGTATAGTTCTTGTTTCCTGTGGTATCTCACAATACAAATTTTGAGAGTATTTTCACTGATGCAGAGGCAGTCTACAAAAGAAAAAAAAAAAATTGTTGAGACGATAAAAAAGCTTTAACGCTCCACTATATAACTTTAAAGATTGACTATGTCGTAAAAAATTCTTAGGGTTTTAATTTTTCAACAAAAGCTTGCCAAAGAAGATCAGATCTTTGACAAAATATCCGTAGTCAGAGACACTATTTATTGTTTGTATGCTCCACTGTTTTAGACTTTTACTATTTTGCCTGTGTGACAGGAGTTAGAGTTTTAAGAGTTAGTGAGATCTAAGGCCTTAGTTTATGAGAATAGTGATTATTCTACGTATTTGAATAAGCTATGTAGATTTAGTTTAGCCATCTGGATGCTATTTCTAGTCAGTGATCAGATTTGTGATTTCTGTTAATAAACCTCTTTCGCTGAAAGAAGTTGTGATTTGAGTGATTGAAAAGTCAGGTTTGAGCTTTCTATTCGTATCCTTTTTGCTAGACATATCGTAGTTCTTACGCTCGCAGCAGTACTATTTCGTGAGCCGGAAAAACAATAACAAAGAGAGTTTGTTACACTAAACTTTACTAACCGTTGTCTAAATTTTATTAAACTTTTTAGATTTTGAGTAATAACATTGTAAGACTCTAGTTAACTGCAATTTAATACGAAAAGAAATTATCAAAGTGGAGCACAAAACAGACAAGTTGAAAAGAGAAAAATGGCTGAGGCATTCAGAAACTCCCAGCGACTGAGTTTGTGGCTAACTCGACCAGAAACATCCAAAGCGGATGAGCAAGACGTCAGCATTCGTGAGACAGAATCTACTCCCCAATTTGTTGACGTTAACAGTTTCAACAATAATACTGATACTACTAAAGATAGATCAGATGCAAGCAAGAATGACGACTTTCCCACCATTATTGTAAACTTAGAGATTAAGAAAGCAATTATTGCAGCAGGTCCCAAACAACCTGAAGGACCTTTCTCTAAAGATCCGCTTCAAGCCAGACGTTTATTTTCAACAAATTATTACCATTATGTAACACAATCAGGTCTAAAACTACGAAGATATGGTTATGTTTTTCATCAAGCATGTACAGTGTTACTGCCAGCCCTGCTGTTTATTTTCTCATAAAAATGTCTCTTCAGGGACTACTTACATACTTCAAAACCCTTGGGGTACAACAGGATTAAATGACTGGAGGCATTTATCGCAGCGAATTCGAAGCCATGAAAGCTCCACACATCATGCGGAGGCGTGTGTCATATATGAGAAATGGAGAAACGGGGGAACAATAGAAGAAGCGCTGCACGAGTCTTTGCTGGAAAAAACAAACTTTTTGCAAAAAGTTTTGGAAAGACTAGTGAATGTTACTTTGATGCTAGCAAAGTGCAACTTACCTTTTTGCAGATCCAGTGAAGAACTTTCGAAGGATAACAAGGGCAATTTTCTCTCTATCATGCAACTTCTTGCCAAATACGACACTGTTTTAGATAACCTTTTGCAACAACCTAAAGGTTCTCCAACATAAATGAACTAACATCAGTATCGGCTGAAGAAGTTCTCCGTGATATAAAAAGGGAATTACAAAGCGCTCCTTTTATTGCCATTATTCTTGATACCACTCAAGATGCCAGCAAAAAAGACCGGTTAAGTGAAGTATTTCCTTACGTCAAAATCGATTACTACATTCATGGAACGCCATCAGAACTGAAAGTAGTTGAAACTCATTTATCGAAGTTGAGGATTCATCTGCTATTGGATTGCACAAACTGATAACAAATTCCATTCAAAAGAAGGGGCTTGACATAAAAAACTGCCGTGGACAAGGATATGATGGCGCTGCAGTGATGAGCGGGAAGTACTCCGGCTTGCATAAAAAGATCCAAGATGTGGCTCCACATGCTCACTACGTGCATTGTGCTTCGCACATTTTAAATTTGGTGTTAAAAGATCCCATGTAAGCCGTGACTGAGACCCGTTAATTTTACGACAATAGTGAGTCGGTATATAATTTTTTCGGACATAATATTGTGCGGTGGCAAAAGATTCAGAATGTCCATAATCGTTATTGCTCAAATCCTACATTAAAAGCGTTAAATCCAACTCGGTAGTCTGGTCGATATAATGCTGTCCATGCTTTAAAGAAAAGATTTTGTGACATTATGAAATGCTTGACTCACATAATACTTACCAGCACAAAGCCAAAAGAACGAGATAAAGCTATGGCAATAAAGAAACAGATAGAAAACTTTGACTTTGTATGCATGCTGGTTGTGCAATGCAAGATTTTGCAGATCGTCAACATTACTTCGAAAGCTATGCAGTGTAAAACAATTGACTTAATTTCTGCCCGTAAACTTCTGCAAACTGTTGCTGAAGATATTGCCCAACTCAGAACGAGTTTTGACGCAGTAGGCCTACTAAACAAAGCTTCCATTATTGCTTCAACATAGGGTTTGCCAAGACAGTTTTTAAACAAAAGAGCAAAGAAAACAAAAGTCTACTTCGATGAAATATCCGAAGGAATAACGTTAAGCGATCCTAAGAAGCAATTTTGCGTAATTGTGTTTCTTCCGATGATGGACATACTTTCTGGACAACTAATTAATCGCTTGAAAGAATGAAATTAGTGGTGACGTCATATCAAATTTTGGAACCAAGTTTTCTATCAAATATTTCTCATCTGGATTTTGAGGTTAAAGTAAGAAAATTTTCTAACAAATTTTCTGACAACGTCTTTCCGTTGTTTCCTAGCCAAATGCTCTCTATCAAAACGTCGTTTAGAGAAAAGATTGCTTATTTAAAATCTGCTAAAGAAATGGCTTGCTTTTTGATTGTTGAAAATGCATCAATTGCCACAACTTATCCTGACGTTTGTACGGCATACATGATGTATATGACAGTACCTGTAAAAGTTGCTACGGCAGAAAGTTGCTACGGTATTTTTCTAAACTCAAACTGATCAAAAACTTTTTTCGAAGCTCCATGTCCCAAGAGAGACTTAGCGGTTTGGCTCTGCTATCCATACAAAATGAACAAGCTAAAAATTTAGATTTTAGAAAAGTTATCCAGCAGTTTGCTAGTGCTAAAGCAAGACGGAAAAATTTCAAGTTTCTAACTGCTGCAAGTAAATTACGGTAGCCTACTTAATTGGTGTGGTGATTTTATGTCTTCACGTGTCACTTTATTAGTTGTCTTTTTCTTTCATTTCTTGGGCAGCGTTGGGGAGGTCATAGGTTTTGCCTTGCACGTTTCTTTCTCGTTATTTCAGTTAGTTAGCAATCATCATGGTGCCTGTTGTATTTCTGTTTGCCTTAAATTTAGTCTTTTAAAGCCTTAATAAAAGGTAATAAAGTGTGAGACATATATTACAATTGGCTTCAATGTATTGTGTTTTATTAGTTTGTGTCTTTTGTGATGATGTCAGTGTACTGTACGTTAATTCTTTTTGAGTTAAACAATTTATCCGCATTGCATAGCACATCTGCATTTTGCTGAAATATATTGATAGTGCTCACGAAGCACCTTGTCTCAAAAGGTTACACATAATTTTTTTGTCATTATAAAACGATTTTGGTTTGCGACGTTTATTTGATTAAACTTTTATTAAACAATCAAAAAATTGTTGTTGCAGCCTGCCCCCCACGAAGTCCTTGCTATGCCATTATTTCGATTTGAATACACTGCTATCAACAAAAATTATGTGGAACCGTGCAACCTCGGTGAAATCTTATTCGAATTATAGCCTTTCAATTCCAGGCACAGTAAACTTAGCTTTAGCCTCTTTTACCTGTTCAGCTCAATGCTTTTTTTAACTCATTATTTCAATTGAAAAATCTTTCTATTTAATATAACGCTGAGTCGTCAATGATTCATGTGTTGAAAAAAGTAGCTCAATTAAATATTAAGAACAGAAAAAATGGGGTCCCATAATAGATGTTTGCACCAAAGCCCCACCTGACGAAGTTACGGCCCTGCTTATCATATACTCTTTTTTGAAGCGTTTAAAATTTTGTTGCTTAGTCGAAAAACTAATAGCCACTAACATTAACACTTGTTTAAATTAAATATTTTTAAATTTTCTTGTTTAAATTAAACAAAAGCCTGCTGATAAACGTCATAATAAAATAACTTTTCTGAATTTTCTTGATTAATATTTCACGGAAATTATTTGGCATTACTAATAACGACTAACCTAAACACATCAACGAAACTCGCAACTTCAAAGGCTTTCATTTAAAACTGTGAAGCGGTCAGTATGGGTTCGGTTCCAAACAAAGATTTACTTCGTCTGCTATCGTTTCACATTTTTCCCAGCATTAAAGTTATAAAACAGTACTTTTTACGGCTAATTGCTCCGGACCAAATTTAGTATTATCTATTCATTTTTGTTGTAGAATTTGTAACATTTTAGGACAAAATTTGTCATAGTTTTGAAGGGTATCTCTAAAATATATCCATGTTTACCACAGGCCGAGGAAAGAATTGCAATACTTACACTACCGAGTCTGCCAAGCCTAAATGCCCAAACCGGCTAGATAACGATATTAGCTCTAATCAACACCAAAAAGCCATTAGCTGGAAAAAATTCAATGTGCTTCACTATTTCATGCTCTTTATCGGGATCGTATTTCAAATAAAGTTAACACGGTAGCTGAGCGAATTCACTTGATTAACTGAATAACGAAAGATGAGATCGAAAATCTAAAAACGGTCTCCTTGCAAACGTTGGTGGACCGTATTGGTTATAACCATCAGCTTCGCGATTTGCACAATATCAGTTCACCAGCAGTAAGTGAGTTTATTTTGCTCATCTATTGGAGCATTTGAGTGATTGCATTGTTTCTGATGTCAAGCAGAGCCCATGTTGAGCTACTATGGTCGACGAGACGATCGATATTACTACATTGCAGCAGTACATAACTTTTGTTCAGTACATCAATACAAAAGGATGCCAGGCAACAGCATTTTTAGATATTCAGCGCATCGATGCTCATGGAGCAATTGCAGCAAACCTGTTCCGACTTTAGAATGAAATTGCTTTTGATTACGATCTTAAGGTCAGCAAGCATATCGCTGTTGCTTGTGATGGAGCTGCTGCAATGATAGCCCAAATATTTTCAAAACTGCATCGACTTTGCTTTATTGCGCAATCCTGGCCAGAGTGAGGGTTTTCAATTATGTGCCGCGTTTAATTCTAATCAACGGAACTAGCTGCTTGATGAAACTCTGAATGCTCTGATAAATCTTTCAATGAACGGTCGGAAGCATTTAACTTAAAAAAGCGCGCTAGAGGTTGCTCAGAAGTGGATAAAAGCGAAGGATAGACGAAGAGTGACAGAGTGTATCAGTATCAGTATCAGTATCTTTTATTTCAGTTCCGCCATAAAAAAACATAGTGAAATAGGAAAGAGTGAGCACTAAAGATTATAAAATCTCTTGACGACAAGGAAAAAACCGTTGCTTTTACTGATAAACATGAACTGTTTGATGAAAATGAAATTGAAAAATGTCTGTTGTAATTTTTGCAAATGCAATAGTATTAATTGTGTTTTTAATAAAGAATCCGTTTAAAAGATCATTTTGAATGTTTTGATAAAAAAAATTCGGCCTCAAAAACTTCTTGGTTGTCCCTTAAACCAAACTCTAAAAAAACCCTCACACGCATTTGTTCAATATTCTTTTTTGTAGTTTTACATACATGCAGATTTACTGCTTCAGTGAGAAAACTAAATTTTTGTTTTCTTATTATTTTGTGTAGAACAATGCAACATTACTGCATTTTTCAAAAGAATACTACGCTTCGTGGTTCTACCACTTCGTATTTGCCGCCACTGCTTCAACAATCGTATCTGGCGCAATGGCCGAGAGGGCAGAGTTCACTACGTACATGGTTTACTGCATATTTTTAACCGGTTTTGTTTATCCTGTGGTATCGCATTGGGCTTGGTCTGAAAGCGGATGGTTAGCCACAGGAGCAGGTTAGTTAAAAACTTCGTCTCATTTCTTTCAAGTTACCTGCTTGGCAAATTGCAGTCTTCTGACCAGACTGCAATGCAAAAAAATTTTTTTTAGAAATTTATTAACTATACTGCTCGTTTGATGGTAAATCATGTGTTATAAACATGTTTTCCGTGCTAGATCTGGCATTGCGTACTTATGAAAAGCTGCCTCACAAGAAATTGTACTTTATGGGTGAGAGAAAAGTAATGTTTAACCGTCCTAAATCTCATATTTGAACATGTGATAAATGCTTATATTTTATTACAATTGCTTTCTGCTTTTCTTAAACGGTATGCTAGTTACTGTGATCTTATTTTTGAGTTAATCAGCAGCGTGATCGAGTGGTTAAAGCGCTGTGATTGTGATCAACATGGTCTCGGTTCAAAATCTACTTGCGCCATTCTGTTGTGTCCTTAGAAAATACACTTTACGGCACTTTCCCCTGCTTGGCGGTCTTGGCAAACAGTTCTAAATTTCATTCATACCTCTATAAAATTAAAAAACCAAAATTAAAATTTCAAGCGAGAGCAATATCTTGGCATCTCCGGAAGCAAGTCGGGGTAATTACTTGCTCTCTGTACTACTCGTATAGCGCCACGGTAGCTTTCCTGTGAGTCAGGAGGATAATCATAGAGATATAATGGAAAATAAAAAAATGGAAAATAAACTTTTAAAGCCTTTGCTTGTCCAGCGGCTACCAAAAGTAAGAGGCTATTTCTAATTATTTCTGTGCTGTTTGATAATCCAGTCGAGGCAATACGCAACAAAAAGCGTAAAAAATGAGGAAAAGCATTAAAGACTTCCTTAAAAAAAAAAAACAATCAAGTTGCAGATTCTCGCTATCCAGGGACTTTTTAATTTATTATTTTTGGTTCATTCGAAATCCATTCAAACAAATTTGAATTGGCAATTTCAAAAAATGCTCAGATTGATGCACAATATGAAAAAGTCAATATTTATATGCATTCGAAATAATTACGACTTTGAAACTGAAAAAAGCAACTGTTTTTTTTTCTTTCTTGTTTGATGATACAATATAAGAGCAAAATTTTTTTCTAAAAAGTATATACAGTAATCGAGTATCTTATTTATAGTCAGTTAGAAGTAGCTTACGGGTAAGTTGAGCCGCAAAGAAATACTAAACGAAAGTGAAACTTGTCGAGCTGCAAAGCTACATTTAAAATCTCACTCTGATATTTTTTCGCGGCGGGAATTTACAAAAACTATTTTGAATAAAAACATTATTTGCAATCTCACTAATCATGCCAAAAAGATGACGGCATCAAATATACTTACCAGTGTAAAGAAGTACTTTCGTTGGAGAAACTTAGCAAATGCAAGTTGGATACATCATTTTGTGATGATCACCGGCGAGATTTTACGCTATGCTTGTTGCCTCATCAAATTTAACATTAGGATTTCAGAAATTTTCAAACAAAAAACAGCGTTAAACATTAAATTAATATTGAGGCGTCAGTAATGCGTGATAAGTTTATATTTTATGTTATTGCTATGAGTTTTAAAATATAAAAATTATATCACAAACAAAAAAGGATATTTTTGTTGATGGAAAATTATGATAATACGTCTTGTTAAGACTAAACAAAATTTCTCAAATGGAAGCTCCGAACAACAGTCAGTAGGCAATTAGATTTAAATTAAACTGTTCTGGGAAAGCGCATTACAGTGGATCTAGCACTGGCCGTGGGAATGAAAATGCGGGCCTGGATATAGTCTCATACGTTTTGTTTATGACATTATACAAGTCGCCTAAGCAGTATTACGCTCATAGATATTTTTTTAACAATGCCATAAGATGGTGAAGAAATGTGAGCCATCTTAGACTAAACTATTCCGTTTTCTTTAAAATACATCGATACTGTACAGAATGGTAAAGATTTATGATTTTATTAACTTTAAATTCATATTTGGTTTCTTGGTTTTTGAAATAAAAGGATGTCGTCACAGTCTTAGCGTGACTAATCTTTGACCTCCAAGTTTGAAGATATATTGAAAGTATATTCATGTTTTGACTTAAAGTCCCCTCCAAGGATTTATCGTTAGAATAAACATACTTTTTCAAGGTTATGGAAGGCATATCCTATATATATTGGTTAAAAAGAAAGGAGCTTATACCACTAGTTGAGGAACGTTGTTTTTTAGAAGCAAAGCCTACTTGACTTGCTGTCACTTGTAGGTAAGAGTGACCTTCTGTTTCAAACAAGCTCAATGGTTATCACAGCAATGTTCCTTTCCGGAAAAAGTCTTGGGAGTTTAGAGGTAAGGTTGCGAAGCCAGAGAGTGCAGTACTCTGCTGGCGAATCGATAAAATAGCAATGGTCTTCCTAAAATCATCGACGATTTGTGTAAAAAACGTCTTGATCTACAGTTTAATTTTTGCCTTATACGCAGCCTTTTTTCTGAACATAGTTTCGCGCAACAGACATGCTCTGCAACAGAAAAGCAAACCTTAGTTGTGCAATAACGAAATTTCTCAGAATATGTTTACCAAGTAAACAAGTTAAAAAGCAACACTTGCGAACCATAGATCTTTTTGTTAGTGACAGTGTTCTACAAGTTAGAATGAAAACCAGCGATATCCTTAGCATCGTACATCAGTGAAATGCTGTTCAAGTTCCCTCAACCAGTTAGGCAATCTCCATCCTGACACTTGGCATGTAATAGTCAACATGTAGGCAATTCAAGTCGCAACCGCTAAAACAGAGATGAGAAAACATTGGAAGATGGATGTTTGCAATTGTACTGGTAAAAGTTTGAAAACACCGGCTATTTCGTAGGCATCAAGCACATGTAGATGGATATTGGTCGAGAAATGTGTATTTCATGTGCTCATGAACAAACGTGTCCAGGTTGTGCTTAAACTCAGATAGTTTAAAATTTGAAAGCACTAGCTTCTGTGCAGTAGTGCAATGAGTCTCGCGTAATAAGATGAAAAAACTCTTATTATGAAAACTTTCATCTTGCTTGCGGTAAAGCCATCGATATTAAGTTAGATAATGGTGAACCTTAAAAACTTATGGCAATATTGACCACGAAGGGCAGTTTTTACGTTCATTGTTCAGCCCTAAATAAGGCGTTTGCATACAAGCAGACTTAAGATAAAGATCGAAATAAGTAAATACTCATCTGTTTTCGCAGATTTGATTTCGTTTAGTCATTAAACAACAATAACAGACTATGGTTATGGAAAACATCTGTCATTCGGTTTTGCTTTGTAATGATTTGGATTTTTCAGTTATTCTCATTCAAACAATTACACTTCTAGTCCTTATTTAATGTTTTTCAATTACAAGATTGTGATAAAAGTATTAAAAAATATTCAATTAGTTTTTAATATTATGGTCTTTTTTTGAATGATTTGATTCAAGTAGATAATACAAATATTAAAAAAATAAATCTATTTAAGTTGTTTGCGACTATGACGTGCTTAGAAACAAAAAGATCGTGCACATTTATATTTATACAATCCAGGAATCCCAAACCTAAGGTACATTGATCTTGCGGGATCAGGAGTTGTTCATATTCTTGGAGGAACAGCGGCTCTAGTAGGGGCTGCTTTTCTAGGACCGCGACTTGGGCGATTTAACAGCGATGGATCGTGCAATACTATTCCAGGCCATAGTGTCACAGTGAGTTCTTAAAAATTGTTGTGTTCATCTTTTTTGTTGTATAAAATGATAGAAAAGTTTGATTTTACGATGGTAATCTTCATACATTGCTTAAACGTTGTCTTAATACAGGTTGCATCTTTGGGAGGGTTCATTCTTTACGTTGGGTTTTTGGCGTTTAACGGAGGATCTCAGTTATGGATAACAAGCCCTAATGACGACCAAGCAGCGTCAATTGCAGTCATGAGTACGATTCTCGGAGGGGCAACATCTGCCATTGTCACGATGATCCTTTGTAAAGCCACTGGCGCAATCAGGAAACAAGACCATTATTGGTCTCTTTTAATGACAATAAACGGAGGTTTGGCCGGTAAGTAAGCAAAACTTTTAGGATAACAAGAATCTAAGTAAAAATTTTCGTATTGTTTAGAGGTGACCGTAGTGCCCAATACTAGCTTGCAGAGGCATAATACGCAGAGATACAATGACGCCCGCTTTTTAGAGGAACTATTCATTGTCTTTTAGCAGCGTTTTGCTTAACTTTTAAAGATAAAGTTGAGTTTTTTGACAAATGATTTGCAGTCTCCACCAGTGCTCAGTAAAAAAACTTTGCGCACTTAACATAAATATAAAATGGGCTAGGCAAAACTTTATACTTCAAAGTTTTATAAATAATGACATCCGAGTTTTTGTGACGCGAAGGTTTGAATTCAATTCATAGAATGTTCAAATCTGACGCATTGTTACCAAGAATTCGCTGTTATTGCGACTGAAAAAGTTGTTGTGTTGGCCATTTGCAATGTTAGAAAGATGGCGACGACTAACTCTTATAAGTTTCGGTGTATGAAACGAGTATCAAAAAAGTTTTGGGTTCTTTTCAGAACTGAACTATAATATTCCTTCTAAAAGCAAATGTTTCATTTAAAGCTCTTTTGTTAATTGAGTAGCCTTAAAAAAGGCTGTTTTGAAAAACTCAAACGTTTTTGTCTAGCTCTCTTCAGGAGGTTTCGCTAGAATGAATTGCAGAACTGAATGTAGTATTTCAAAAGTTTTAAGACTGATTCTGATTGGCTAAAAATTAAGGTTAGTAATAGTTATCATAATAATTGAAAAGTATTTAATAAATAAAACCACGTTTTGTCAGCGTAAAAAATTTTTGGCAAAAAAAGGAACAAAATTATGCAAGTTTTGTGTTAAAATTTGAAACTAAGAAGAAAATTTTTTTACAATTATACTAGCAATTTATGTTTGTAAACAAACTCTTTCTGTCTACACAAATTAGGTTTTCGAAGAATAATGAAAATTGATTCTAAGACTGATAAATGGAAATCGGATCACGCTTTAGAAAGAATAAAAAAATGATTTTCCTTATAGTGAGATTCACATTTTTGGTTATGTAACAAATGGTTTCCAATCGCTGAGTCACAGTGCAGTATTGAATTAGATAGTTTTCCTGGACGTTCTGGTTGTTTATGTTCTGTACTGGTTCTGTTCCGAATAGACTTCGGCACATGCTGGCGGATTCTGTCCTGCAAACGTTGAGGCGTTTGACCCACGTACCGACTATCGCAGTGGCACACGTATTCATATACGACGTTACTTTGTTGAAAAATGGGAAGAACGTCTTTATGTATTGCAGGTAAAATTCGTCTGGTGGAAAAGACCACTCGTGGTTGGACCGCTCCAAAACAATTATTACTAGATAATTTTTTTTCAAATTTCAGAGAATTTTCGCCAATCCAAGGCAGTTTTACATAGACAGGACATTTTTTGGGCCTTCTTTAGTGCTTTGTTGGAAACGTAAAAGTTTTTCAGAAATTCTCGAATCAACAAGGAATTCTGGATAACCATTTTGTACAAGAATAGAGCGAATATTGTCTAGTTCATATTTTAATATAGATTTAGAGCAGATTTTTAAGGTTCGATGTGTTAAAGTATCAATGAGATTTGTTTTACGTTGTTTTGATCCAAAAGAATTCCAATGAATATATTGACCTGTGAAAGTGGGCTTTCGATAGACTGAAGTGATGAATTTATTATTAGATTTGGTAACAAGTACAGTACATCCAAATAAGGCAGAGGATTATTGGTTTCAATTTCATTGGTAAATTTTAAGGAGGGGTGAAGCGAGTTAAGACAATTTAAAAATTTTTGGAATTCAGTTTCTTTGTGAAAAAGGGAAAAGGTGTCATCAACGTAACGACAGTATACGATAGGTTTTGAAATTTCATTGAAAAGTTTTGATTCATAATAGCCAACGAATATATTTCTAGAGCGGGACCAAGGGGACTACCCATAGCAACTCCATCAATTTGCCTGTACATAATGTTGTTAAAGCTAAATTCAACAGAGGTAGTTGCGGTTTTTATCAGTTCAATAAAAACATGTTTAGGAATAACTGGAGTAGGGAGGTAACCGTCGTAAAGTGTTTTAGTACAAATTTCAATGGTTTCCGCTCAAGGTACGTTAGTAAACAAGCTACAAATATCAAATAAACAGAGAATTGAATCATTAGAATTTACTTTGAGTTGTTGTATCATTTCAGCAAAAGAAAAGGAATCATTAATGTAATTAGTTGAGTGAAGTTCTAATACGGGTTGTAATAAGGCGGCGAGAAATTTAGCGAGTTTATGTTGAGCAGATCCAATCATTGAAAGAATAGGACGGCAAGGCACATCCCGTTTGTGAATTTTTGGAAGTCCGTACATTCTTGGTCGTTGTGAGCCGGTGGGTCTAATAACTTCATAAACGGTTTTCGAAGATCATCACTTTTAACTAATTGAAGTAAACGAAGTTGAAGTTTGGTTTCATTTTGAGCAGTATCATCAAATTCATTTACAGGCCCAAGGTATTCAAATTTACTTACGTCAGAAAGAAAGACTACCATTTTTTGTCATATAATGATGTCATTGTAATATATCATATATCATTGTTATATGATTTTTTTGTCATATAATGATGTCATTGTCATATATCCTTGTCATTTTTTGTCATATAATGATGTCATTGTCATAGATCATTGTCATATATGACAAAAAATGGTAGTCTTTCTTTCTGACGTAAGTAAATTTGAATAACTTGGGCCTGTAAATGAATTTGATGATACTGCTCAAAATGAA